>JAHLWY010001401.1:0-21170 GCA_020002185.1 Paraescarpia echinospica | reverse complement strand
TTCTGGTGTGTGCGTTAGGCATGAGTTGAAGCAATTATTAGCCTCTCCAATGGTGTATCCCGACAATTAGTAACCGGCTTGCTAATTATGCATTGTTTCACTCAGCAGATATGCGCTGAAGCTATCAAATTATTAGCACACTGATCATTTCCTGTTATGTAAATACCGGATCAGTAATTGTGTGTACATTGTGTACACATCCTTTGCTGTTACCACATACACGGTTTGAATAACATGCAAACAAACCCAAGTTTTGGACATTTGCAGCAATAGGTAATAAAAGGGGTAATTAAACTATTATCGATTACTTTCAGATCTATTACTATTACTTTTTTTTATAAAAGCTATTACTATGACATGAGAAACAATCTATTACCTATTAAAATCGTATTACCTATACTGTTACACAATGTCTGATCATAGGTCCTGCGTTGCATACCTAAAGTCCTCAACCTGTAACATAAAATATGCTGTAACATAAAATATGTACCATTTGTTAAGGCGTCGCATTGGTACTGCCCCAACTCCAGGCAAGTGTATGTTGCTGGACTGAAACCACTTGCAATTGCCATAAGTGTAGTAGGATGGATTGCTGTTACAAAGGCAAGTGTCCTGTGCAGCAGCTTCTCAAAAGATGCCAAACTGTGTTCTATATCCTGCTCCAACAAATGCCATATGTATCCTTGCAATCCACTAATTGTCCACCACTACCTGGAGTTTGAGAGTACTGTCATGGCTCCTGTGTCGAGCATTCACTGGCGTAGACGGAAGAGTTCTCGTTGTCGCAGCAGCGATCTGCCAATGTCCCTGCCAGGCAGCTAAACATGTCCAAGTATATATTGTCGAGTGTAACCGATCCTGCCTCTGACTCGGATGTTGGCTGACTCACAGATGAATTTCAGGAGAAATTCGACAATAATAAATGCACAACAGGACAGTACTCGAACTACAGAGAACTTCACTCCCATCGTCATGCACGATAATCAACAATCATGTACTGGTCACATTTGTCAAGCATATTAAGCATGTCTGAAAAACCCAGAAACTTGACCATGACGCCAACTAAATGCATGGCAGTAAGAAATGTGTGTGTGTTGGCATACGTGGATGTTGTTAATGTTGGTATCTGTACCATCTGTACAACATTATGTTTTACTCTTGTATGTTTATATTTGTAACTGTATGTGCTGCACCGACAGTAACATAATTTTTGTGCGAGGATCAATAAAGCATTCTTTATCTTTAATCATATTATTTCACATGCCTCCAGCAACGCATGGGGGAAATCATATTATATCACATGTCTCTAGCAACGCTTAACAGTAATCTTATTATTTCACAAGCCTCCTTCAAAGCATGGTGGTAATCATATTATTTCACATGCCTCCAGCAACGCACGGCGGTAATCATATTATGACACATGCGTCCAGCAAAGCATGGTGGTAATCATATTATGACACATGCCTCCAGCAAAGAATGGCGGTAACCATATTATTTCACATGCCTCCAGTAACGCATGGCGGTAATCATTTTATTTCACATGTCTCCAGCAACGCATGACGGTAATCATATTATTTCCAATAACGCATGGCGGGAAACATATTATTTCACATGCCTGCATCAACACATGGCGGTAATCATATTATTTCACATGCCTCCAGTAACGCATGGCGGTAATCATATTATTTCACATGCCTCTAGTAACGCATGGCGAGAATCATATAATTTCACATGCCTCCAGTACGCATGGCGGTAATAATATTATTTCACATGCCTCCAGTAACGCATGGCGGTAATTATTATTATTTTTAGTAGTATTTTTACTTAAATTATACCTATTATCATTATTATTGGAAATGTATTAATGGCGAACGGCCAATAGACGTTAATTTGGCAAACGGCCATGATATATTATTTGTGGTGAACGGCCGTGAACACTGAATACTTGGCAAATGGCCATGATCAGTAATTTGTATTAATGGCGAACGGCCAATAGACGGTAGTTTGGCAAATGGCCATGAAGTAATTGTTTGGCAAACGGCCGTGAACACTTAATACATGACAATGCTAAGTATTGTTATTAATGGCGAATGGCCAAGAGACGTACATTTGGCAAACGGCCATGATATGTTATTTGTGGCGAACGGCCGTGAACACTGAATACTTGGCAAATGGCCATGATAAGTATTTGTATTAATGGCGAACGGCCAAGAGACGGTAGTTTGGCAACTGGCCATCGAGTAATTGTTTGGCAAAGGGCCGTGAACACTTAAGACATGACAATGCTAAGTATTGTTATTAATGACGAACGGCCAAGAGACGGTAGTTTGGCAAATGACCATCAAGTAATTGTTTGGCAAACGGCCGGGAACACTTAATACATGACAATGCGAAGTATTGTTATTAATGGCGAACGGCCAAGAGACGTACATTTGGCAAACGGCCATGATATGTTCTATTTTTGGCAAACAGCCGTGAACAGTCAATACTTGACAAAGGGCCATAACAAGTATTTTTGATTTCTGGCAAACGGCCAAGACACGTTAATTTGGCAAATGGCCATGATATGTTATCTTCAGCGACTGGCCATGAACTTGGCAACCGGCTGTGATAAGTATTGTATTAGTAGTAATGGCGAACGGCCAAGATGCAGTAATTTGACAAGCAACCATGATATTAATTAATTAATTATATGTTATTAGTTACTTAAGATTTTAATTAAACTGGTATTAAAATGTTGTTTTAATTCATAATCATTTATATGTTATTAATGGCAAACGGCCTAGAAGTTAATTTTGGCTCAAGGCCATGATAAGTAATATTTACAGCCAACAGGCGAGTAATTAATAACTGGCAAACGTCCTTAACCTTTACTGGCATTAATAGTCGTCAACAATAAGAGGTGAAAAACAGTCACGGGCCTATTAAAATATGGACACTAGCCAATTTAATTATGTCAAGCAAACACCAGTTTTGTCAATCACCCTTCAGAAATTAAACATGTCAAAGCCGCATAAACTTTGTGAAATTGGCTAACCGTATATCAATATTAACTACGCAAGTAGTACTGGGACATGCATTGATATCACCGAGGTACTAATTCTTGCATGCACTCATAAAGTTAATATTGGCAAACGGTCGCTGACATTTCCAATTGCAACGGCAATCTTTATAACTTGGAGTCACAATTTACCCGTCATGATATGCCCGGTGACAAACAAAACCAGTGAACCGTAACTACCCGACTTACGGCTTTAAGATTCCCGATGTCAGTAAAGTGAACACCTTCAGATCGTAAAATATTCGCTTGGCTGTTCCATATATACTTATGTCGCCAGCAAAACAGGCCCCGACTCCGGTTACATTCCGTTTTGAGCAAAGAAATTACCGCTGCCACTCAAGCTAGCGGACCCATTTTCGAAATCAAAATGGCGCCACCTTCGCCGGCGCTCGATTTGGCACAGACATTCTTGCTTAACTCCTCTTGCCAACAATTCGTCGGCAAAGACACAAAGCTGTGATCCAACGGACTGTGGAGTAGGAGAACATGTTCTGCCTAAATCATTGCCACCCCGCAAAACAATTACAATGTCAGGTTGTATCGCCGAAATCTGTGCCATGGCATAGGCATAACATTTGGTTGCCGAAAAGATAGATACGGTCCGGCCGATTGCTTCTACTGCCCGACCTGCTTTTCGAAGTTCGCAATTACCCCAGGGGAACTAGCGGACTCGACAAAGTCGCCCATCCAATATGCATGAGAATGTCCGATAATAAGTATTTCTAGATCAGAAATCGCAGCCGACATGATTACGGCCGACGCCATTTCTGATCGTCACAAGACAAACAAAGGAAAACCTCGAAGGCAAATATTAAACGAGCGATACTCATCTGTAATCGGCGCTCGAACGGTCTTCCTTTCGCGTTTTGGTAGACATCAACGAAGTGTAACTGTATCTGCGTTTAAATCTAATTGGTCTATAGGGTATACAAACAGTTAGAAATCAAGATTTAGAAGTATCAGGATATACACGACATGACACACAGATACCTAACGCGAAAGTGGCGGCTTAACCGCTAATCCAAATCGTAGGCTCGGGCATAATCCTGACATGTCGATCATGATTGGCTGAAGGCGCTGGGTGGTTTTATTAAGCCAAACAGCTGGAAGTAATTATCGCCTCAGCCAGTTACCTCACCACTCGCACTAGGCCTGTCCTGGCCATTGCATAAAATACAGTATGGTCTGCGTTCATACCTTCATTTGCGTCATCGGGTTGATTTTGAGATTTCGCTGCGATCTTTTAGCTAACATACTTATTAGTTAATATTGGCAAACGGTCGCTGACATTTCCAATTGCAACGGCAATCTTTATAACTTGGAGTCACAATTTACCCGTCATGATATGCCCGGTGACAAACAAAACCAGTGAACCGTAACTACCCGACTTACGGCTTTAAGATTCCCGATGTCAGTAAAGTGAACACCTTCAGATCGTAAAATATTCGCTTGGCTGTTCCATATATACTTATATCGCCAGCAAAACAGGCCCCGACTCCGGTTACATTCCGTTTTGAGCAAAGAAATTACCGCTGCCACTCAAGCTAGCGGACCCATTTTCGAAATCAAAATGGCGCCACCTTCGCCGGCGCTCGATTTGGCACAGACATTCTTGCTTAACTCCTCTTGCCAACAATTCGTCGGCAAAGACACAAAGCTGTGATCCAACGGACTGTGGAGTAGGAGAACATGTTCTGCCTAAATCATTGCCACCCCGCAAAACAATTACAATGTCAGGTTGTATCGCCGAAATCTGTGCCATGGCATAGGCATAACATTTGGTTGCCGAAAAGATAGATACGGTCCGGCCGATTGCTTCTACTGCCCGACCTGCTTTTCGAAGTTCGCAATTACCCCAGGGGAACTAGCGGACTCGACAAAGTCGCCCATCCAATATGCATGAGAATGTCCGA
This sequence comes from Paraescarpia echinospica, assembly GCA_020002185.1. Lineage (NCBI taxonomy): Eukaryota > Metazoa > Annelida > Polychaeta > Sabellida > Siboglinidae > Paraescarpia > Paraescarpia echinospica. The sequence goes on along the minus strand of JAHLWY010001401.1, from coordinate 16,196 downwards.
TAATAAGTATTTCTAGATCAGAAATCGCAGCCGACATGATTACGGCCGACGCCATTTCTGATCGTCACAAGACAAACAAAGGAAAACCTCGAAGGCAAATATTAAACGAGCGATACTCATCTGTAATCGGCGCTCGAACGGTCTTCCTTTCGCGTTTTGGTAGACATCAACGAAGTGTAACTGTATCTGCGTTTAAATCTAATTGGTCTATAGGGTATACAAACAGTTAGAAATCAAGATTTAGAAGTATCAGGATATACACGACATGACACACAGATACCTAACGCGAAAGTGGCGGCTTAACCGCTAATCCAAATCGTAGGCTCGGGCATAATCCTGACATGTCGATCATGATTGGCTGAAGGCGCTGGGTGGTTTTATTAAGCCAAACAGCTGGAAGTAATTATCGCCTCAGCCAGTTACCTCACCACTCGCACTAGGCCTGTCCTGGCCATTGCATAAAATACAGTATGGTCTGCGTTCATACCTTCATTTGCGTCATCGGGTTGATTTTGAGATTTCGCTGCGATCTTTTAGCTAACATACTTATTTATAAGTTCACCAAGTAGTTTCCTGATTACCTAAGTGAAAGTTGTACTTTTTTATGTTTTTGTAACCGTGAAGTTCGTCCTAGGTTGCAGCGTTTTAGAATTAAAAGCGCTCTAATTTGCGAACGCTTAAAACCTAGGACAGAAGTTCCCATGCCCATATATGACATACCGTTCGAAAGCTATTTACAGTACGCAGTTCCCTAGCAGCAGTACGCATGAATACGTTGGAAGAAAGTTGAGTGCGCAGTGAAAGTTAACGGAATTTTATTTGGAAGTTGGAAGTTGGATTGGAGTTGTTTGTGTAGTTCGATTAATTATTAGTTTAGTTTGATGTTACTGTAGTTTATATTTCATATGTCTTTACAGTTTAACGTGTTATCGAACCTGGAAATACAGACTACGGGACGAATTTCGTTTCGTGTTTACGATCTTCGAAAAATCAAAGATGGCTACGCCCATAACCATGGCATGGATGGACCGAAGACGGCGAAGTCGAACGATCTTGCTCGGTGTTTCAACGCATTGGCATTGGTGAACATGCAGTATATCGCAAGTGGGGACATCCTCAACGAACTTGTGAATGACTACTTTGTGACACACCCGATCGGCAATGATGACAATGATTCGGACTTGTCTGATTCGAGCGCGGACGACTTTGACCCGGAGCTGGCAGAGGAAGTGAACGGATCTGTCAATGTTGACAGTCAAACTGTTTATGATGACCCGAGGCGCATGATGAGAACACAAACGCCTCTTTCCAGACCCAAACAACAACAGTTCTTTTTACAGCTAACCACATATTCATGGAAGAGTTTGCTACCTCTTGCGTGTTTATTAGTAATATACGTTTTTGCTAACAAACTACAACTTTTTTTATGGGTGCTTTCTTTAAATTATTGTAACTTTAAAAGTAACCATAATTTGATAATAATTTTAGTGTTCCAAAGCTGAGACACATAGTTACATTTTCTTCGCGAGCCTGAGGGGACGTGTCCCCTAGACCACTGGAATTTGGCGTGTCCCTAGACCTTTCTTTGAATATTCCCCCAATAGTGTACCCCTACACCTTTGGAATGTGTCCCGGTCTATGTTAGAAGAAGCTGAAGTTAATTCGGTGCGAAAACAAATGAACTGTACCCCATATATGTCAACATTCTCACGGAATGTATGAAGTAAATCAGTTGTTCGAAGCGTAAATCGTAATGTGTTCTTAATACGAAACCTAACAATCGCAGGAACCACGAGAGCGTGGCGAATACTTCAACAAAACGACCCCTGCGTCATGGACTTGACAACATGGAGTAGACGCAGACAGAATAACGATTATGTATACCCTCATATAAAAATAGCATAGCAAGACGAATATAATTTGACAATTCAACTATATCATGCCTAGGGCCTATCGGTAAACAAACAACGAGTATCTGCGAACACGTCATGATGCTTAAATACATGTAATGATGTAGTTTGTTTTCATACATTTAGTAAATATTTGTAACGGTATTGCTTGCATATAGCTGAACAATATACAAACAAAACGTCATTATCATATATGTTTATTACGCAACTATCTAGCTACACGTGCGCACTAATCTAACCCTAGCCTAGACTGGTTTACTACTCTCTACAACGGCAGCGCCCACTACTCTATACAACGGCAGCGCCCACTACTCTATCTACTAAGTTACTATCCATGTGGGTATTGACTTGAGTTCAAAAGTTGATGCAATGCATCGAGTCCAAATACACCCCCGGTGGGATCAGCTGGGGTATCTCATGACAGTCTCGTGACGTCCCTTTTTATAATTTTTTTATTCACAGTTTAGGGATTCACGTTTCATTAATAAGCCGTCGTGGTTACGCAGTGTCATGCGTCTTGCACATGGTTCGTCTCGCTTCGGCATATCGTTCGTTGTCGCTTGCGGCGTGTTCGCGCGATGACATGGCGATATCGGAATGTTAACAACAGCTGGTTGTCGTTGACCGGTCGGGTTGGAGATCGGTGCTGGAGGCACGGGCACTCCCTCGCCTGGGTTCAGGTCATCAGCTGCAGTCCCGAGGGGCGTCAACTCTTAGTTGCCCTGAACTGCTGTCTGTTGCGCCGATATATATGACCGGCGACCTCGATGCTGTATTGTACAAGACATCGCAGCTAGGTGTCCTCCATACTTCGTTCAGGATTCTCCTTAGTCAGGACTAGCGAAGTCTCACATTAAAAATGGCAGAAGTTCAGACTCGACCTATAGCATAGGCTTTTATTGCACAACGTACAACAGCATGACCTCTAGCAACAAGAAAGAGTTCTCCCCAACTCTATAGTTCTGTCTCCTTTTATACCGTCTACAGATAATCATCTATGTCCCACGGACATCAATGTCCCACATTCAACACGCTGGCGTACAAGCAGTTATCTGACATACAACATTACTGACAAACAATGATCTCCTGCAATGAAATATGAGCAACCTTAACTGATTCCGGTGCCAATTGTCCGGCAGCTATTAATTGGGAGCACTAATCCGGGCGGAACTAAAATGCTTCAATTTGTAGTATCTACTGACAGTAATTATTCAAACCGGCTATCCCGGCAATCATTTTACAGCTGACTGCTCAATGTTTCCCTAGCCACCATACAACTGATATATTAATCGTTGACTCTTCGCTTCTCTACTGACAGTGTTTATTCAGATCGGCTATCCCGACAATCTTTATGGAAGCAAGCTATTTCCAAATCTCGCTCAGTGTTTCCCTAGCCACGTACGATATTCTATGAATAAGTTTCTACCAACTATTCCAATTATAACACCGGTGCCATTCGGTCTAGACATGATGGACCTTTACATCCCTCTGGCACTTACCAGTTGAGACCCCGACTCAACTACAATAAATCAACAGACATAAAGGAAGATCATTGCTAACATAACAGACAATATCATGACACGTAGCAGACAAAGCATATACCGCGGTGTAAACATTTACGAACGTTCACAGGAACAACATACAATACAGGCTTGTAGGTATAGAACGCACAGCTAACCTAAACCCAATGTTACAACATGCACAACAATATTAAAATGCCAACACCGTTAGTTAAAGGTGCATGAAGTACCAACACCCACGTCTAAGAAAGACGTAGTCGTAGTGGAGGCTGACCTTCACTGGTCTGCGTTGTGCTGAACTGCCACTGTCTTGTCGACGTGCGAACTGGAGAGGTGGGACTGTCAAGCGAGCTTGCAGAGAGCGTGACAGTATATCAGTATAGTGTACCAGGTGTACAGGCTATTCCTCGTTCAACGTAGTATGCTGATCTCAATCTAGAACAACTGTTGAGACTGTGAGAAGTGCACCATCACCCAGCCCAATAAACACTGTCTACTTGAGCATCGAGACGTACTCGTATAAGAACCGAGTTTACTACAATTCCAATTCCTTCCCGATGTCGTTCATTCAGTAAACTATATCAGTGAAGTTTTCGTCCTCCATAAGTATCTCAGGAAACCTAGGTAATCCCAAATCGTCCGGCCATATGCTCGGCAAGGTTTGGTTTATGCGTTGGTGGAACAGAATTATTTCCCGGAATTAATCCTTAATTCCTGTTCACATAAACCCTTTCTTCATCTCTAGTCTGCTTGGTCTAAACATGGCGTCCCCTATATATAAATTGCCAGACTACCTCTGATTCGAAAAAACCAACGGCTTGCGTTTATCGAATCTCCTGCAACTGGTTTCAACCAGCTGCTCGGTTTTAAACAACATCTTCCTGTTGCTAACTCTTCAATTTGATCAAGCTCTGATCAATAAACCCATCGATGAAAATAAAAAAAAAATTGACATTAACATACGTGCGGTTATAATCTAAAATCACCAATGCAAGGTTCGCATTTTGAGTAACAATTTCCCCCAGTGGCAGAACACAACACGTTCCTGCCATTGTGTACTGCGATAGACGTCATGTATAAGTGTAGCTACAAACTGAAAGTTAAGCCTATATTCTCGCTGTCAGCTTGGATGCGCTGGACGAATCATGTAGTCCGCTACACCAAATACCATCACATGGACATGAGAAAACAATACAAATAAACATACCCTAGCTTCTGATTAATAATCAAATTTGCAAACACATCGTCCAGTTTAGTATGAAAGAAACAATATATGGGTGTTCGGTCGAGATGAGCCATTATTAAAGTTTTTGAGCTAATAAAGTTGAACATTTTGAAAATTAGTACTAACTCCCTCTAATCTATGGAAACTTTGTGATCCTGTTTCAGAATGCAGCTGCAGGGAACCGTGTAATAAAGACAACATAAATGTTATAAAGAAATGTTGTATTCTGTTCTGATCGACATCATCTTATTGACCCCTTCATGTTGTGGGAAGGTTGTGGGAATGTTGTAGGAAGGTTGTGGGCATGTTGCTGGAAGGCTGTGGGAATGTTGTAGTAAGGTTGTGAGAATGTTGTAGGAAGGTTGTGGGTATGTTGCTGGAAGGTTGTGGGAATGTTGTAGGAATGTTGCTGGAAGGTTGTGGGAAGGTTGTGGGAATGTTATGCATAACGTGTTGATGAAACGTTTTGGCAACGTAACAGGGACCATCCGTTTGAACGTTGCCACAACCAAAGTGTAACGTAATGGCAACGTTGCTGCAACGTAATTTTGTTAGCTGAGAAGATACCTACCAAGACGCATGTGGAAGGACCAGTGACCCGCTGTCCTGTGGTGTAAGACTTTTAGTCAAGGAATAATGGAGTTAACCATACACAAACCAGCGGAAAGCAATGGGCAACTACCGCTGTATTAGCCCAAGAAACATTGATGGAGAATACAGCCAGTAAGAGAGGTCCTAGTCGTGAGCTCCCCAGGCTGGATTGAACGACACATACTGGGGAAGAGCTTGGAGATGTTGGAAGTAACGCCAGAGCTGATGACGGTAGTATGCCCGACTGTGCGGGAGGTAAAACCAGCAGCAAAAAACTAAAAGGGAAAATCCATGTGGCAACATGGAACATCAGAAAAACAAGTCATGGGACACTACGAATGGTAACATCGGAAGTAGAAAGATATGGGGTAGATATAATATAGGGATTGCGGAACACAGGTTGGCCTGACAAAGACACTTTCGCCCGGATTCAGGAGGAAAGTTTGTATACTCACGAGCAACTAAACCAGGGATGAGTGGTGTTGCGTTCTATATGTCAAAGAAAACTGAAAATTCACTCTTAGGATACAATCCCGTCAACGATAGAATTATTCCCATACGAATACGAGCAAAACCCACGAATATAACATGTATTAAAATGTATGCACCAACGAGCACTGCAGACGACGATGTAATAGAAACGTTTCATGATACACTGTATCGAACAGTGGACGAGATAAACAGGAGAGTCATGGTAGTACTGATGGGCGATTTCAATGCAAAAGTTGGCAGTTGTCACTAATACCTTATTCAAACAACATCAAAGAAGAGTGTACACTGGGACAACACCAGATGGTCGGAACAGCAATCAAATCGACTTTATGCTGATACCAAAATGATGGAGGTCGTATGTGTTTAATGCAAAGACATTACCAGGAGCCGATTGTGACTCTGACCATTAATTGCTAAGCGCCAAGATTGCGATAAAATTCAGAAAGAAGAAGAGAGGGAAAGAGATAGTGAGGCATGACATGATCACAGAAGGATACCGAGTAGAGGTCAGGAAGTATTACAGACAGTGGCTGACGAGAAGGTACCAGAGGAATTGCCAGTAGAAATTAGGAACATCATTATGGAATCAATTGAAAAACACATCACTAAAAGGAGGAGGCAGAAACAGCCATGGATAAGCAAAGATACACTGCAAATGAATAAAGAAAGGAAAGAGTTAAAGAAGAACAAAGAAATGAGTGAGAATTATCATGAGAAATACAGAGAAAAGTGCAAGATGATTAAACGAATGTGTAAGGAAGACAAGAAGAAATATCTAGAGAAGAAATGTGAAAAGATAGAACTATGTATCAGAAGGAATGATAGTCGCAGAATATTCGAGGAAATCAAGTCTATGACACAGTCGTTCAAACCTAGACTTGGCGTTATTAAAGATGAAACGGGAATGACTCTGACAGAAAGCAATGACATACTTGAAAGATGGAAGCAATGATTTTAAAGCATGTTTAAGAAAGAAGAAATAGAAGAGGTAGACATGGTGAATGCAGGGAGTGGATAGAACCAGACGATGAACTTGAGCCTTTCCGTTCAGAGGTGGAGTGGGCAATAAAAAGTCGAAAAGACGGAAACTCACCTGGCACTGATGACAACACTGCAGAGCAAATAAGAGCAAGTGGCGTAGCAGGCGTGTATATCTATCACACACTATGCAAGAAAATATGGAAACGTGGAATATGGCCCATGGACTGGAAACGAGCCATCCTTATACCAATACCAAAAAGGTGACATACAAGAATGCTCAAACCACAGGACTATATCCCTCATCAGCCATGCGATCAAAATTACGCTAAAAGTCATAATTAAGAGAACCACAGCAAAATTAGAATGTGACGTCAACAGAACACAAGCTGGTTTTTGTACTGGAAGAGGAACAAGAGATCACATTTTCAACCTGAAGATGTTAATTCAAAAATGCAGAGAATTCAACAAAGAACTTAGGATCTGTTTCATAGATTATTCAAAAGCTTTTGATAATGTTAGTCATCAACAACTCTGGAAAACCTTGACACACATGGGATTTGACCAGAAAATGACATCACTTATCAAAAATGTATATGTTAGACAGCAGTCTGCAGTGAGATTAGAGTGTGGTACCAAAAATTGGTCCGCAGTCGGCAAGGGAGTAAGACAGGGTGCATTTTGTCCCACGCCACACCTATTCAGTCTATACCCAGAGAATATCATGAGAGAGGTCGATACTGACACAAGAAGCAAGTATTTTAATGGATTGAAAGTGAACGGACAGGAGATATATGAATTGAGATATGCCGATGACACAGCGTTACTATCCGATACACAAGAAGGATTACATAAACTGATAACTACTGTTAAAGAGCACAGCGAGATGAAAGGATTGAAACTAAACGTAAAGAAGACTAAGATTATGGATGTGAAGGGATGTCGAGAACCATCAGAAGTCACAGTAGATGGCGAGGAAATAGAATGAGTGGAAAGTTTCGAATATCTGGGGTCACTGATAGAAGCGGATGGAGATGGGACGAAAGAGATCAAGCGGAGGTTTGTAAAGGCGAGTAAAAGTTGACGGAGATAAAGAAGCTGTGGAAAGCAACGAACAAAGGTATGAAACTACGAATTATCCGAGTCTGCATATTTCCAACTGCTACGTATGGATGCAAAACCTGGACTCTTAATAAGAACATTACTAAACATATACATGCATTTGAAAACAAATGTTATAGAACGATATTATGAGTTTGGTGGATTGAACTAAGAACTAACGAATCCATCGCAGATGAGCTTGGTGTTATACCCGGGACTTTATTGACCTTTGTAAAGAAACAGAAACTAAGTTATTTCGGCCATGCGAAACTGCATCATTGTCTAGAGATACTAATAATGAAAGGAAAAGTGGAAGGCAGCAGAAGCAGAGGAAGACCTAGGAGACAATGGGAAAAGGACATAGAGGAATGGATGGGAGCAGACGTATGGCGAGTGGGGAGACTGGCAAACGAAATAGTTGTCTATAGACAATCCATCAAGGCTGCAACGTGCGGAAATGGATAAACAAACCCAGCAACAACAGACTGTATCTTGTTGGCAACAGCAGTATGGCGTGCTGGTCCGGCGTGACATTGGATTCAGTGGATCACATCTATCCAGTTTGACCTTCTTGAGCAAAGATTTAGCTGGTTTCACAGCGTCCTCAGCTTTCCCAATGCTTTGCGGGTAGTGCGTGATGCTTGATGTTCTGTGCGCAAATTCCTGTGATCGATATTGTGAAGTGTTCTCGCTGATCAAAATCTAAGGAACCCCGTGACGCACGAAATATGGCGGCATAGCATTGATAACAGCCTCTGCCATGGTTTTCTTCAGCTCATTGATCTCGAAGACGTTACTGTAGTAGTTTACAAGTATGACATAATGCTGTCCGTCGAGCTCAAACAAGTCCATTGCAACCTTTAGCCATGGCAGATTGGGGAACTCGTGCGTTTGCAACTTCTCGCGTCACTGTTCCGGTCGACGTGCGTTGCAATGCTGATGTGGTTCTTCACCTCAGCGTTCATATAGGGTCAATAGACGACCTCGCGCGCCCTGCGCAGGCGTCCTTCTACAACAATGTGTCCTGGTGTGTTAGTTTCACTAGTCTAGCTCCCAACCTACGGTAGATTATTAGCATGTCGCCCTTGAAGATCATGCCATCTTAAACAAGCAGTTCGTCTTTGAACTGGAAGTACGGCTTTAGTACTTAATTGCCGGTACTCTCGGCTGGCCACCCTGTCTTGATTGCCTTCTCGAGTTCCCGCAACACTGTGACGTCCTTGGTGGCGTGCTGCAGCTCGATCATTTTCTGTTCAGGCAGCATGATGATGACACTGAACATAATTATTCTCTTCCGAGTCGTCAACTTTATTGACATCGGTATGAGTACATCGTTTGGCTTTAGTGTTGTAAGCTCGGCTCAACGTAACGGTCACATACATTTCTAATCTTTTCTTGTACCTCCCCTCTAGTGGTTATTGCTGCAGTCGCAGTCTCATACGTTGCAGGCGCTTCGGTGCCATGTGAATTTATCTCTTGAAGATACTTTCTAGCAGCTTGTGGATTGATTCCACGTGAACTACATCCTGTCCGTAGATGTATTCGTTGAACCCCGCTCACATGGGAACACCATGGCCAACAGTTCTTTATCGATCTGTGCGTAATTGTGTTCGGAATCCATCATGGCTCTGCTTGCTAACATATCGGCTGTTCGTCCTGCATCAGCGCAGCTCCCAGCCCTGTCTGCGACGCGTCTGCGTTGTTAGGTCTTTATTCACGTCGCAGTAATGCAGCACTGGGGCGTTACTGAGCTTGTCGTGTATCGCACGCACCGCGTTGGTGTGGAATTCGTTCAATGTGAATTCGTTTTCCTTGCGTATGAGTTCATGCAACGGGGCTGAGAGGTCGGTCAATCCCTTCGCAAACTTGCCCAGGTACTGTACGGTGCCAATTAGGCGGTGTACTCCTTCGACGTCAGTGGGCATTGGCATGTCGAGTGTTATCTTTACGGTACCTATCACAACTACAGTCCCATCAAATAGAACAATGAATGTGCGTAAGTAGTGATTAGGGTTTCGCCATCCACGGAAGTGACCTTAGATCAAAGGCTTTTTCATTTTATATAAGTAGAATTCCTACGTTTTTTAGCAGTATGATTATAGTAAACGTCAAAGTGATTGATGGGGGTCATGAGAAAGAGGGTGTCGCCATCTACTGAATAATGAGGAAATAGATAGGGTGATTATCGACCTCTAGTGACTAATCAGGTACTAATTAATTAATTAATTAAGTACTAATTAGTAACAAATGAGTAGCGCCTTCACTAGAGGGAAGCACTAGCAATAACTAAAAGGTTATGTAATGGTTATGAGTAGCGCATTCACTAGAGGGTAGCACTAGCAATAGCTAATGGTTATGTAATGGTTATGTCGTGTGCTGACATCTAGTGACTAATCTTCCCCTAGTGACTGAAAAGCGACGATGGTGGTGCATATAGGCGACCGTGACGTTGTCGGCGCACCAGATGTTGCTATGGACGGAAAGCTTTTTCATTTTTTATAAGTAGAATTCCTACGTTTTTTAGCAGTATGATTATAGTAAACGTCAAAGTGATTGATGGGGGTCATGAGAAAGAGGGTGTCGCCATCTACTGAATAATGAGGAAATAGATAGGGTGATTATCGACCTCTAGTGACTAATCAGGTACTAATTAAATAATTAATTAATTAAGTACTAATTAGTAACAAATGAGTAGCGCATTCACTAGAGGGTAGCACTAGCCAATGACTAAAAATAGTAAATAGCGACCTATTAGTATTAATTAGGTGCACGGGGAGATGGGAAAGTTTTAGAGTGAAGTGACGTCCCTGGGGATCAGCGGGGTATATCGTGACGCGCGGGAAGGTTCTAGAAGGTTCTAGAACCTTCTAGAAGCTTCTAGACCGGTGCGGTGGTGGAGGTGGGGCCGAGCGGTTTAGATTACGCCTGGCGCGCTGGAGATCAGGAGGGCAATTGCGTGGCCTGGTTTTCACGACTCACTGGCAAATGGTGGTGTCGAATGTCAGGCTGTAGGATTTTTATGTGCATTGTTTGACGGGAGGCCGGATAAATGTTTTTCGGGGCCGCATAGACGCGCTTGTAATAAGGTTGTGGCGCCGATGTGGATATTGCCTGTCAGCGCTGGGTGCGGCACAGCTGATGGATACGCGTGCAATTGCGGTGCAATATCGTTATAGCAGTGGGCGGTCGGAGCTGTCAGATTGGCCTGTGTGTGGCTTTGGCGTTCGCTGGATTACTGGTGGAAACACAGTTGGGGACCTCTGATGTGCGTGCAATATCGTTATGGCGGCTGGAGGCTGGCGCTGTCATATGGGCCTGTGCGCGTGTATTAAGCCTGTGGCTTTGGCGGCCGCTGGTGTTTGGTGGTGCAATATAGGTGGAATTAATCGTGTGTTATTGCAGTTGGCGGTCGGAGCTGTCAGATTGGCCTGTGTGCGCGCGTATTAAGCTTGTGGATTTGGCGTTCGCTGGATTGTTTCGTGTGTGAGTTGGAATACTGGTGGAAACACAGTTGGTGGCATCTGATGCGCGTGCAATATCGTTATGGCGGCTGGAGGTCGGCGCTGTCATATTGGCCTGTGCGCTGTCAGTGCGCGTGTATTAAGCTTGTGGCTTTGGTGATCGCTGGATTTATCGTGTGTGAGTTGGAAACACAGTTGGTAGCAGCTGATACGCGTGCAATATCGTTATAGCAGCTGGAGGCCGGAGCTGTCAGATTGGCCTGTGCGCGTGTATTAAGCTTGTGGCTTTGGCGATCGCTGGTGTTGCAACGACGAATAGGTGGAAATATAGGCATTATTCGTGTGTGATTTGGAATGCTGGTGGAGTGGGCCAAATGTGTAGGTGGAAATATTCGTGTGTGTGAGTTGGAATGCGAAAGCAGCAATAAACGGTGAGAAATAAATGTCTTGTGGTTCTTCGGGGGCGATGTCAAGGAACTCGGTGTAGGCGTAGTCGTCGTCGGCGTCTGTGGTTTCTGTGTGTAAGGTTGGCTGTACGGATAATGTAGGTCGTGAAGGTGGTGTCGGTGCGAGGTCAATGCGGCGAGGAGAGGCCTCTACGAAATGAATGCAGACGCCCCGGCCTATGGGGCACGTCCGATGCGCGAGGTCTGGCGATATGAGATATATATCCGTTCTGTTGGGCAAAGGAAAAGCAGCTTAGTTTTTCATCAAAACCTGTAATAGGGCGTCTGAAAATAAAGGTAGATTAGTGACTTTGAAAAGAAAACGCTATAGTATTTATCAAAGCCGTAATGGGGCGTCATTGATGGCTTGTGAAAATGTAAATAAAGGTATTAGCAGGGAATTGGAAGCGTTATTTTATATTTAAGGTATACTTAAAAAAGAAAAGCAACTATAGTTTCCATCAAAGCCTTTTGAAAATGTAAATAAAGGTAACATATTAGCAGTGAAGTGGAAGCGTTATTTTATAATTAGTATCGTTGAAGGTGGAAACGTACCTTTGGCTGGGGCGTCGGGCTTGAGTAGGCGGCACACTATTCTCGGCGGCTTGGGGAGGCGGCGCAGTGTAAACAAAACAATTAGTTAGTTAGTTAGTGAACGTTGTAAAAAGAAAGCAGTAATGTGATACGAAGGAAAGCCGTATTAGGTGAGTTAGGAAAACGTACCTGTTTTGTAGTTGTCGGGGGGTCGACTCGTCAGCTTTGTGCTCATCTTTGGGCGGCTCCATCGTGAGAAATGAATTGCGCGGTTGTTGCGCAGTTGTTTTAGCGCGGTGACGTGTAGCGGTTTAGACACGTGCGCCGTAGATTTGCATGAGGGGCTGACGTCACTGTTTATATAACGCGCTTATGTAACTGTTTGTAAGTGTCTAAAACGGCAGTTAATGGTGAAATCCCCGAAACCTAAGCGGTCAATAATATACAGTAGGGACTGGAGAATCGTATGGTAATCTTATATTAGAAAATAAAAGCGGCGTTCTGTTTGTGCACTAGGCTGACCGAGAGGTTTTTTTCAGTTTTAGTAACCTTGTTAGAGTTGGCTGTTTCGTGGTGCGCGCGTGTACACTCATGGGGGCCGCGTGCACACTTATGGGGACCGCGTGCAAAGCGGCTATATAGTGGGCCGGGTGGCGCACGACTATGTATCGTCGGTGTGGTGTTGTTACCGTTGCAGTAACTTTGTATGTTGGTTACCGTTGCAGTAACTGGGTGTGTCGTTGCCGTTGCAGATCGTTGTTGACCGTGGTTCCGCCTGTTCACGGAGAGGCCCCGAAGCTTTCTTCAGTGTTTCCTGTCTACAGCCCCTGTCTCCATCTCTTCCGTTCTTATTGTATAGGGGTGAGGGACTGGTACAGTATTGTAACATTTGTTCTTTTCTTTCTCCAGTGTTTCCTGTCCACGGCCCCTGTATCCATCTCCTCCAGTCTTATTGTATAGGAGTGAGGGTCTGGTACAGTAATGTGACAATTGTTCTGTTCTTTCTCCAGTGTTTCCTGTCCACAGCCCCTGTCTCCATCTCCTCCAGTCTTATTGTATAGGGGTGAGGGTCTAGTACAGTATCTTAACTCTTGTTCTGTTCTTTGTCCAGTGTTTCCTGTCTACAGCCTCTGTCTCCATCTCCTACAGTCTTATTGTATAGGGGTGAGGGTCTGGTACAGTATTGCAACACTCGTTCTGTTCTTTCTCCAGTGTTTCCTGTCTACAGCCCCTGTCTCCATCTCCTGCAGTCTTATTGTATAGGGGTGACGGTCTGGTACAGTATTGTAACACTTGTTCTGTTCTTTCTCCAGTGTTTCCTGTCCACAGCCCCTGTCTCCATCTCTTCCATTCTTATTGTATAGGGGTGAGGGTCTGGTACAGTATTGTAACACTTGTTCTGTTCTTTCTCCAGTGTTTCCTGTCTACAGCCCGTCTCCATCTCCTCCAGTCTTATTATATATGGGTGAGGGTCTGGTACAGTTTTGTAACACTTGTTCTGTTCTTTCTCCAGTGTTTCCTGTCTACAACCCTTGTCTCCATCTCCTCCAGTCTTATTGTAAAGGGGTGAGGGTCTGGTACAGTATTGTAACACTTGTTCTGTTCTTTCTCCTATGTTTCCTGTCTACAGCCCCTGTCTCCATCTCCTTCAGTCTTATTTTATAGGGGTGAGGGTCTGGTACAGTATCGTAGCCTGTCCACAGCCCCTGTCTCCATCTCCTCCAGTCTTACTGTATAGGGGTGAGGGTCTGGTACAGTATTGTAACACTTCATCTGTTCTTTCTCCAGTGTTTCCTTATTGTAAAGGGGTGAGGGTCTGGTACAGTATTGTAACACTTGTTCTGTTCTTTCTCCAATGTTTCCTGTCTACAGCCCCTGTCTCCATCTCCTCCAGTCTTATTTTATAGGGGTGAGGGTCAGGTACAGTATCGTAGCACTTGTTCTGTTCTTTCTCCAGTGTTTCCTGTCTACAGCCCCTGTCTCCATCTTCTCCAGTCTTATTGTATAAGGGTGAGGGTCTGGTACAGTAATGTGACAATTGTTCTGTTCTTTCTCCAGTGTTTCCTTTCCACAGCACCTGTCTCCATCTCTTCCAATCTTATTGCATAGGGGTGATGGTCTGTACAGTATTGCAACACTTGTTCTGTTCTTTCTCCAGTGTTTCCTGTCCACGGCCCCTGTATCCATCTCCGCCAGTCTTATTGTATAGGGTTGAGGGTCTGGTACAGTAATGTGACAATTGTACTTTTTTTCTCGTGTTTCCTGTCCACAGCCCCTGTCTCCATCTCCTCCAGTCTTATTGTATAGGGGTGAGGGTCTGGTACAGTATTGTAACACTTCATCTGTTCTTTCTCCATTGTTTCCTATCTACAGCCCCTGTCTCCATCTCCTCCAGTCTTATTGTATAGGGGTGAAGGTCTTGTACAGTAATGTGACACTTGTTCTGTTCTTTCTCCAGTGTTTCCTGCCTACAATCCTTGTGTCCATTGCCTCCAGTCTTATTGTATAGGGGTGAGGGTCTGGTACAGTAATGTCACAATTGTTCTGTTCTTTCTCCAGTGTTTCCTGTCCACAGCCCCTGTCTCCATCACCTTCAGTCTTATGGTATAGGGGTGAGGGTCTGGTACAGTAATGTGACAATTGTTCTGTTCTTTCTCCAGTGTTTCCTGTCCGCGGCCCCTGTCTCCATCTCCTCCAGTCTTATCGTATAGGGATGAGGGTCTGGTACAGTAATGTGACAATTGTTCTGTTCTTTCTCCAGTGTTTCCTGTCCACAGCCCCTGTCTCCATCTCCTCCAGTCTTCACCACAAGCCCAATGCACAAGTATCAGCTGTCAACGAACGCCTGTCTATGGCCAACTAGCGCACATAACACACCGCGTATGCTGGCGCACAGCCAGCTGACAGCCAAAATAAACAAACCCCGCTTAACGCTTAACGCTCATACACTGCATAAAGTCTGACAGTACACGTCGACATACGATACCCCCGTTCGGCAGTGAGGTACGTGATACTTATGTCTTAACCACTATTATGTGCTATGTGCTGACGAACATTCAGGAGCGCGCGGCGTTGAGCTACTTCTACGCCAAACGTCGCGTAGGGCGTTTTGGGGCCCCGTCGTGGGGCTCCTGAACCTTTTTTATTTTACACACAAAAAAAGAGAGATAAAAAAGTGACCCCTTAGGTAGGTAGGTAGGTAGATAGGGATAGTCCTTATGTTAGGTAGGTTGTTTGTACGAGTATCGGCGCCGTAGTGACGCCGTCGTCGAGAACGCGACGTTTGGCGTAGAAGTAGCTCAACGCCGCGCGCTCCTGAATGTTCGTCAGCACATAGCACATAATAGTGGTTAAGACATAAGTATCACGTACCTCACTGCCGAACGGGGGTATCGTATGTCGACGTGTACTGTCAGACTTTATGCAGTGTATGAGCGTTTAGCGTTAAGCGGGGTTTGTTTATTTTGGCTGTCAGCTGGCTTTGCACCAGCATACGCGGTGTGTTATGTGCGCTAGTTGGCCATCGACAGGCGTTCGTTGACAGCTGATACTTGTGCATTGGGCTTGTGGTGAAGACTGGAGGAGATGGAGACAGGGGCTGTGGACAGGAAACACTGGAGAAAGAACAGAACAATTGTCACATTACTGTACCAGACCCTCATCCCTATACGATAAGACTGGAGGAGATGGAGACAGGGGCCGCGGACAGGAAACACTGGAGAAAGAATAGAACAATTGTCACTTTACTGTACCAGACCCTCACCCCTATACCATAAGACTGAAGGTGATGGAGACAGGGGCTGTGGACAGGAAACACTGGAGAAAGAACAGAACAATTGTGACATTACTGTACCAGACCCTCACCCCTATACAATAAGACTGGAGGCAATGGACACAAGGATTGTAGGCAGGAAACACTGGAGAAAGAACAGAATAAG
>JAHLWY010001400.1:22184-42560 GCA_020002185.1 Paraescarpia echinospica | reverse complement strand
AATTTCAGAAATATTTAGTTACCAACATACCATATGCAAATATATTATTATTTGATGTGTGGCATACTTTCATATAAACTTGATACACTGCCCAATTGGTCAAGCAAGAACAATTAGTATTACCTGATGGTATCCAGTGTTAAATCCATGCATTAGTTAATTAGAAATGTGTATTTTGTGTCTTACACCTAAGGTTTAATGGATATTTACAAGCTGGGCTTGATTTATTCCATATCTGTTGTTTTCGTTGGCTTTCCAATATCTATCCAATTTGGCCTTAAAGGCTTTGGTGTCGACACTAACCATTTTAAGAGACGCATCCTCAGCCAACAATTTGTAGCTGGACATTGGCTGAAACAAAACAGAACATCAAACAATTCATTAGATCATTCAAATTGTTAAAATTGGGCACAAAACATACACAAAATTCAAGCTAATATATGCATGCCAGTGAAGATACACCTGGAAATAAACTACTCGAGTAGACCATTTCGTAAAGATTGTATATATTAGTTAATGTGTTATTAAAAATATTGTAGAATTTTATCCTGATACACTGCTATTTAGGCCGATTTCCAGTGGTTGTAGAAACCTTGCAGGAGAGTTGGTGAGCTGCAATCTTGCATGTAGCACAGTTAAAGGTTGTTTAAGAAAATGTGCACACATTTTCTGTTTTCATTTTGTCTACCACCCTCCCCCAGAATGGAATGAAGAAAGAGACGAACTATGATAAAACTTTATTTGTTCACAAGGTACATATACATAGCATGCATTTTGACTTAAAATAGTAGCAATTAATGACATAATACTGATTGAATTGGAGTGAAGTAATAGCTGCAACATGTATATAAAACATATGAACAATATTCCTTGTAATTTTTGCTAAATATGCTTTAACCTCTTCGTGTATACCTAAATTATTTTATATCTTATTTTATACATAAGTTATTTTGTTTTAATCCTAGATCATATCTTTATATTGCATTGTCTATTGCTGTTTTAAAGTTTCTCAGGTTCTGCCAGTGCATTAGGGATTCCCATTACACATTATAGTTACAGCCCACATGGAGGTATTCTGTTTGAGACTGGGACAATGGCAGGCAGTGAGCCTAAGCAAGTCCAATACACAGGGTTATAGCATAATCTCTCCAGTCAGCTGTCCCAGTGATTAGAGATAGGGCAAAGTCCACAATCCAGTTATAAATAGAGATCAGTGAAGGAGACTTACAGCAGCAGGCAAACAGTACGAAAATATAGCATTTTGGGGGTCCTGAGGTACCCTTAGAATGATTCAATCAAATACATATTTTGTGTTTATTGGTAGTATACTAAGATACGTCTATACAAAATGAAAAAAGTTGCTGAAGAATTTTTTAAAAAGTAGACAAAAGGTGAAAATTTACCAGTTTCGGGGGCTCTCAGAATGATTAAATCAATTACAGATTTCTTGTGCATAGTGGCAGTACCCTAAGATACATCTATGCAAAATTAAACAAAAAGTTGTTGAACGGTTTCTGAGATATGGTGGGTAACGGTGCACGGCAGACGGCGGAATGATGACATAAGTCTGTTCGACCTTCGACCCAAAGGACTAAAAACCATTCAAAATTTCTGCATACATCCAGCGACAGATTTGTAGATGGCATAATTATCTTTATGATGAAATAGAAAAACATTAAATGCCCCCCAAATTCACCACCCCACCGGTCGAATTTAGAAAATGTCTCAATCTACGAACAATCTCAATTGGCCCGGTAGATCATATGCACAATTTCAACCTGATACATGCAAAACTGACGGAGATGTGGGGGCACAAACAAACAGAGGACGAACTGTTTTATAATATAGATAAATAATAACTTATCTATAGAAACTGACCAGCAGTTTGTATGTGTATTATATATGTAGCACAAAGATATCTTACGAATCACATTCCTTATTTTGCTAAGACAAAACCGCATAGAATATTAGTTGAATAGACTTGTGAGCATTTGTGTCGAACACGGACCTACTTTGTCATTGATTTTGCCGCTTGAGTTTTGCTTATCTTTGATACCTCAGTGAGATACACTGTAGTTCCATCATTCAACATTATCCTAGGCATATTTACCTTTAAGAATATTGCGTCTTACATCCATTTGAGGTGTAAATAGCGCCCTGGTTTGTATCAACATACAGACTAGCGCAAACCGGGTCGGTATTTGAACGTCAACAGGGTCCGGATTCGATACAAATGCCGACTAGTGAATAGGATTAGGATGCACGGTTTTTATTTGGGCTTCGAAACAATCCGGATTCGACACAAGTGACGTAGTGCCATCAGCCTGCACGGTTATCACTCCCACCATCGTCATAAACCAAAACGCAAGTTACCGTTTGGGCGCCATTTTACATGAATGTCTAGATTTCTAGTATGTCGAAACTCCGCAAGGTGTCACCATTGGAGACACTGGGGATCCCGCAGGAATATTCAGTGATTGGACAACTCACATATCATGGGCCCACTGTCACATACACCCTACTATGCACCCACTGTCGCATACACCCTCCTATGGGCCCACTGTCACATACACCCTCCTATGGGCCAACTGTAACATAAACCTACTATGCACCCATTTTCACTTACACCCTACTATGCACCCACTGTCACATACACTGTCCTATGAGCCCACTGTCACATAAACCCTCATATGCACCCACAGTCACATATACCCTACTATGCACCCACTGTCACATACACCCTCCTATGGGCCCACTGTCACATACACCCTATTATGCACCCACTGTCACACACACCCTCCTATGCGGACACTGTCACATACACCCTCCTATGGGCCCACTGTCAGATACACCCTCCTATGCACCCACCATCACATACACCCACCTATGGGCCCACTGTCACATACACCCTCCTACACACCCACTGTCATACACACCCTCCTATGCACCCACTGTCACATACACCCTACTATGCACCCACTGTCACATATACCCTCCTATGGGGCTACTGTCACATACACCCTACTTTGCACCCACTGTCACATACACCCTCCTATGCAGACACTGTCAGATACACCCTAATATGCACCCACTGTTACATACATCCACCTATGGGCCTACTGTCACATACAGCCTACTATGCACTCATTGTCACATACACCCTCCTAAGCACCCACTGTCACAAACACCCTCATATGCGCCCACTGTCACATACACCCTCCTACGCACCCACTGTCACATACACCCTCATATACAACCACTGTCACATACACCCTACTATGCACCCACTGTCACATACACCCTCCTATAGGCCCACTGTCAGATACACCCTACTATGCACCCACTGTCACATACACCCTCGTATGCAGACACTGTCAGATACACCCGCCTATGCGGACACTGTCACATACACTCTCCTACGCGCCCATTTTCAGATACACCCTCCTATCTACCAACTGTCACATACACCCTCCTACGTACCCACTGTTACATACACCATCCTATGCGCCCACTGTCACATAAAACATACTATGCACCCACTGTCACATACACCCTCCTATGGGCCCAATGTCACATACACACTCCTATGGGCCAACTGTCACATACACCCTCCTATGGGCCCACTGTGACATACACCCTCCTACACGTCCACTGTCACATACACCCTCATAGGCACCCACTGTCACATACACCCTACTATGCACCATTGTCACATACACCCTACTATGCACCCACTGTCACATACACCCTCCTATGCACCGACTGTCACATACACCCTCATAGGCACCGACTGTCACATACACCCTACTATGCACCATTGTCACATACACCCTACTATGCACCCACTGTCACATACACCCTCCTATGGGCCTACTGTAACATAACCCCACTATGCACCCATTGTCACATACACCCTACTATGCACCCACTGTCACATACACCGTCCTATGGGCCCACTGTAACATAACCCAACTATGCTCCCATTGTCACATACACCCTACAATGCACCCACTGTCGCATACACCCTCCTATGGGCCCACTGTCACATACACCCTCCTATGGGCCTACTGTAACATAACCCCACTATGCACCCATTGTCACATACACCCTACTATGCACCCACTGTCACATACACCGTCCTATGGGCCCACTGTAACATAACCCAACTATGCACCCATTGTCACATACACCCTACAATGCACCCACTGTCGCATACACCCTCCTATGGGCCCACTGTCACATACACCCTCCTATGGGTCTACTGTAACATAACCCCACTATGCACCCATTGTCACATACACCCTACTGTGCACCCACTGTCACATACACCGTCCTATGGGCCCACGGTCACATAAACCCTCATATGCACCCACTGTCACATCTACCCTACTATGCACCCACTGTCACATACACCCTCCTATGGGCCCACTGTCACATACACCCTATTATGCACCCACTGTCACATACACCCACCTCTGTGGACATTGTAACATACACCCTCCTATGGGCCCACTGTCAGATACACCCTTCTATGCACCCACTATCACATACACCCACCTATGGGCCCACTGTCACATACACCCTACTATGCACCCACTGTCGCATACACCCTCCTATGGGCCCACTGTCACATACACCCTCTTATGGGCCTACTGTAACATAACCCCACTATGCACTCATTGTCACATACACCCTACTATGCACCCACTGTCACATACACCGTCCTATGGGTCCACTGTAACATAACCCCACTATGCACCCATTGTCACATACACCCTACAATGCACACACTGTCGCATACACCCTCCTATGGGCCCACTGTCACATACACCCTCCTTTGGGCCTACTGTAACATAACCCCACTATGCACCCATTGTCACATACACCCTACTATGCACCCACTGTCACATACACTGTCCTATGGGCCCACTGTAACATAACTCCACTATGCACCCATTATCACATACGCCCTACTGTGCACCCACTGTCACATACACCGTCCTATGGGCCCACGGTCACATAAACCCTCATATGCACCCACTGTCACATCTACCCTACTATGCACCCACTGTCACATACACCCTCCTATGGGCCCACTGTCACATACACCCTACTATGCACCCACTGTCACATACACCCACCTCTGCGGACACTGTCACATACACCCTCCTATGGGCCCACTGTCACATACACCCTCCTATGGGCCTACTGTAACATGTTCTACTATGCACCTATTGTCACATGCACCTACTATGCACCCACTGTCACATACACCGGGCCCTATGGGGCCTTCCACTGTAACATAACTCCAACTATGCTCCCCATTGTCACATACACCCCATAATGCACCCACTGTCGTGATACACCCTCCTATGGGCCAACTGTCACATACACCTCCTATATGGGCCTACTGTAACATAACCCCCACTATGCACCCATTGTCACATACACCCTACTATGCACTCCACTGTCACATACACCGTCCTATATGGGCCCACTGTAACATAAATCCCAACTATGCACCCATTGTCACATACACCCTACAATGCACCTACTGTCGTGACATACACCCTCCTATAGCCCACTCGTCACATACACCTCCCTAAGTGGGCCTACTGTAACATAACCCTACTATGTACCATTGTCAAGAGATATACCTCCTACTGTGCACCACCATCACATACACCGTCCTATGGGCCCACAGTCACATAAACCCTCATATGCACCCACTGTCACATCTACCCTACTATGCACCCACTGTCACATACACCCTCCTATGGGCCCACTGTCACATACACCCTATTATGCAACCACTGTCACATACACCCACCTCTGTGGACATTGTAACATACACCCTCCTATGGGCCCACTGTCAGATACACCCTTCTATGCACCCACTATCACATACACCCACCTATGGGCCCACTGTCACATACACCCTACAATGCACCCACTGTCGCATACACCCTCCTATGGGCCTACTGTAACATAACCCCACTATGCACTCATTGTCACATACACCCTACTATGCACCCACTGTCACATACACCGTCCTATGGGTCCACTGTAACATAACCCCACTATGCACCCATTGTCACATACACCCTACAATGCACACACTGTCGCATACACCCTCCTATGGGCCCACTGTCACATACACCCTCCTTTGGGCCTACTGTAACATAACCCCACTATGCACCCATTGTCACATACACCCTACTATGCACCCACTGTCACATACACTGTCCTATGGGCCCACTGTAACATAACTCCACTATGCACCCATTATCACATACACCCTACTGTGCACCCACTGTCACATACACCGTCCTATGGGCCCACGGTCACATAAACCCTCATATGCACCCACTGTCACATCTACCCTACTATGCACCCACTGTCACATACACCCTCCTATGGGCCCACTGTCACATACACCCTATTATGCACCCACTGTCACATACACCCACCTCTGCGGACACTGTCACATACACCCTCCTATGGGCCCACTGTCAGATACACCCTCCTATGCACCCACTATCACATACACCCACCTATGGGCCCAGTGTTACATACACCCTCCTATGCGCCCACTGTCACATACACCATACTATGCACCCACTGTCACATACACACTCCTATGTGCCCACTGTCACATACACCCTCCTATGGGCCCACTATCACATACACCCTCCTATGGGCCAACTGTCACATACTCCCTCCGATCTACCCACTGTCACGTACACCCTCCTATGGGCCCACTGTCAAATACACCCTCCTACACGCCCACTGTCACATACACCCTCCTACGTGCCGAATGTCAAATACACCCTCCTAAGCGCCCACTGTCACATACACCCTCCTATGCACCCAATGTCACTTACACCCTACTACTATACACCCACTGTCACATACACCCTCCTATAGGCCCACTGTCAGATACACCCTACTATGCACCCACTGTCACATACACCCTCGTATGCAGACACTGTCAGATACACCCGCCTATGCGGACACTGTCACATACACTCTCCTACGCGCCCATTGTCAGATACACCCTCCTATCTACCCACTGTCACATACACCCTCCTACGTGCCCACTGTCACATACAACCTACTATGCACCCACTGTCACATACACCCTACTATGCACCCACTGTCACATACACCCTCCAATGGGCCCACTGTTACATACACCCTCCTATTCGCCCATTGTAACATAACCCTACTATGCACCCTTTCTCACTTACACCATACTAAGCACCCACTGTCACATACACCTTCCTATGGGCCCACTGTCACATACACCCTACTATGCACCCACTGTCGCATATACCCTCCTATGGGCCCACTGTCACATACACCCTCCTATGGGCCCACTGTAACATAAACCTACTATGCACCCATTTTCACTTACACCCTACTATGCACCCACTGTCACATACACTGTCCTATGAGCCCACTGTCACATAAACCCTCATATGCACCCACAGTCACATATACCCTACTATGCACCCACTGTCACATACACCCTCCTATGGGCCCACTGTCACATACACCCTACTATGCACCCACTGTCACACACACCCTCCTATGCGGACACTGTCACATACACCCTCCTATGGGCCCACTGTCAGATACACCCTCCTATGCACCCACCATCACATACACCCACCTATGGGCCCACTGTCACATACACCCTCCTACACACCCACTGTCATATACACCCTCCTATGCACCCACTGTCACATACACCCTACTATGCACCCACTGTCACATATACCCTCCTATGGGGCTACTGTCACATACACCCTACTTTGCACCCACTGTCACATACACCCTCCTATGCAGACACTGTCAGATACACCCTAATATGCACCCACTGTTACATACATCCACCTATGGGCCCACTGTCACATACAGCCTACTATGCACTCATTGTCACATACACCCTCCTAAGCACCCACTGTCACAAACACCCTCATATGCGCCCACTGTCACATACACCCTCCTACGCACCCACTGTCACATACACCCTCATATACAACCACTGTCACATACACCCTACTATGCACCCACTGTCACATACACCCTCCTATAGGCCCACTGTCAGATACACCCTACTATGCACCCACTGTCACATACACCCTCGTATGCAGACACTGTCAGATACACCCGCCTATGCGGACACTGTCACATACACTCTCCTACGCGCCCATTTTCAGATACACCCTCCTATCTACCCACTGTCACATACACCCTCCTACGTACCCACTGTTACATACACCATCCTATGCGCCCACTGTCACATAAAACATACTATGCACCCACTGTCACATACACCTTCCTATGGGCCCACTGTCACATACACCGTACTATGCACCCATTGTCACATACAACCTCCTATGTGGACACTGTCACATACACCCTCCTATGCGCCCACTGTCAGATACACCCTCCTATGCACCCACTGTCACATACACCCACATATGGGCCCACTGTCATATACTCCCTACTATGCACCCACTGTCACATACACCCTCCTAAGCACCCACTGTCACAAACACACTCATATGCGCCCACTGTCACATACACCCTCCTATACGCCCACTGTCACATACACCCTCCTATGCACCCACTGTCACATACACCCTCATATGCACCCACTGTCACATACACCCTCCTATGCGCCCACTGTCACATAAACCATACTATGCAGTGTTTCCCCTGGGTGAAATGATGGGCGAGGTGGTAGGGGTGGGGTACGCGAGCGCCGCTGGCACGAAGCGTTGTTAGGGGAGTCCAGGGGTATGGTCGCCCGGATATTTTTTTTAACTAGCTTTAAAATGGTGCATTCTGAGGTATGTTTTAACCTTTACTCTTGAATATACAGGGGAAGATATAAAATAACAAGACACTACTTGTAAATGGAGTAATCATGATTGATAAAAGTCAGTAATCATGAGTGTTTCATCGTGTTGAGGTGTGGTTTTCATTTTATCACTGGTACTCATTAGAGGTGTGGTTTCCTCTTGGCCACTGGTACTTGGTTATGGTTATGTTTTATTGCACTAACCCTAGGCCTTGTTACCTCGCTGACAGAGTCAATAAAAAAGTAAACGGTGAGTTCTTATATAGCGCAGGACTGCTCAAAGCGCTTTACACTTTACTCCATGGCAGACCTGTTCAGTCGAACACCATCTCGACTTCTCTGGGAAGCATCCAGTGGTATCATCTGAAGACTCTTTCATCATCACCTTTAAATTATTTTAATATCATGTTATGGTAAATTGGTGGTTTATGTTCAAAAGATTATATTTTATTTGTTTGCTAGAATGCTATACAATTAATTAAAGTCATTTATGGAATGCCACAAAAGTATGTTTCTATTAATCGCAAGAATGTTTCTCAAATTGTGTCCTTTTTATAAAACAGTATAAGTTGTTTAGTACATCCAATTGCTGTGCAAACATATCATTGTCTAACCCAAGTTATTGATAACCCATTAGTATACACGGTTTTGGTTAGTAGGCAATTTTTTATGAGATGTGAACTTCGTTGGTTTATATTCGTAAGTATTTCACTCAAATCAACTTTCCCAAAAGTTTGTTTGCACAACTTTGTCGGAATATGTATTATATATGTAGCACAAAGATATCTTACGAATCACATTCCTTATTTTGCTAAGACAAAACCGCATAGAATATTAGTTGAATAGACTTGTGAGCATTTGCGTCGAACCCGGACCTACTTTGTTATTGATTTTGCCGCTTGAGTTTTGCTTATCTTTGATACCTCAGTGAGATACACTGTAGTTCCATCATTCAACATTATCCTAGGCATATTTACCTTTAAGAATATTGCGTCTTACATCCATTTGAGGCGTAAATAGCGCCCCGGTTTGTATCAACATACAGACTAGCGCAAACCGGGTCGGTATTTGAACTTCAACAGGGTCCGGATTCGATACAAATGCAGACTAGTGAATAGGATTAGGATGCACGGTTTTTATTTGGGCTTCGAAAGAGTCCGGATTCGACACAAGTGACGTAGTGCCATCAGCCTGCACGGTTATCACTCCCACCACCGTCATAAACCAAAACGCAAGTTACCGTTTGGGCACCATTTTACATGAATGTCTAGATTTCTAGTATGTCGAAACTCTGCAAGGTGTCACCATTGGAGACAACGGGGATCTCGCAGGAATATTCAGTGATTGGACAACTCACAAGTGATATCTTTCACGTTGTCCAATGACGGCTAAACGTTGTTGCTACAAATCTGTGATTTTGCAGGAATAAAAGTGACTTTGTGGTGTCATTACGCGCCGCTCGCCGACGTTGAGTATACCGTGAAAGAACTAAAAAAAAGCCTCGCTTGTTTTATACCAGGGGAAACACTGCTATGCAACCACTTTCACATACACTCTCCTATGGGCCCACTGTCACATACACACTCCTATGGGCTCACTGTCACATACACCCTCCTATGGGCCCACTATCACATACACCCTCCTATGGGCCCATTGTCACATACACCTTCCTATGGCCCCAGTGTCACATACACCCTAATATACACAAACTGTCACATACACCCTACTATGAATCCACTGTCACATAAACCCTCCTATAGGCCTACTGTAACATAACCCCACTATGCACCCATTGTCACATACACCCTACAATGCACCCACTGTCGCATACACCCTCCTATGCGCCCACTGTCACATACACCCTACTATGCACCCACTGTCACATACACCCTCCTATGCACCCACTGTCACATACACCCTCATATGCACCTACTGTCACATACACCCTAATATGCACCCACTGTCACACACACCCTCCTATGCGGACACTGTCACATACACCCTCCTATGGGCCCACTGTCAGATACACCCTCCTATGCACCCACTATCACATACACCCACCTTTGGGCCCACTGTTACATACACTTTCCTATGCACCCACTGTCACATACACCCTCCTATGGGCCAAATGTCACATACTCCCTCCCATCTACCCACTGTCACATACACCCTTCTATGGGCCCACTGTCACATACACCCTACTACACACCCATTGTCACAAACACCCTCTTATGCGCCGCACACTGTCACATATACCCTCCTATGGGCCCACTGTCACATACACCCTACTATGCACCCACTGTCACATAAACCCTCCTATGCGCCCACTGTCACATACACCCTACTATGCACCCACTGTCACATATACCCTCCTATGGGCCCACTGTCACATACACCCTACTATGCACCCACTGTCACATAAACCCTCCTATGCGCCCACTGTCACATACACCCTCCTACGCGCCCATTGTCACATACACCCTCCTATGCACCCACTGTCACATACACCCTCCTATGGACCCACTGTCACATACACCCTACTATGCACTGTGTAACAGTCGATCATGTCAGCTTTAGCCCCACAGTGTGAACAATGAGAGAATACATTGCAGTAATTTTGGCAAATGTTCTCGTCATGGCGCTTACCCGGCATGCATGGTAGAATTAAAACAAAAAATAGGTGAGAACTTACTTTTTTGGGGAATAAACGTAGAGTGAACTTTTCCAAATTATCTCCATAGTCACTGGTCACTAGGGTGCGTTTGCAGTCATGTATATATGAGTTAGGCCATATTCACTCATATGAGGCAGGCAGGCAGGCAGGCAGGCAGGCAGGCAGGCAGGCAGGCAGGCAGGCAGGCAGGCAGGCAGGCAGGCAGGCAGGCAGGCAGGCAGGCAGGCAGGCAGGCAGGCAGGCAGGCAGGCAGGCAGGCAGGCAGGCAGGTTGTGTCCTGTCGTGTGTGTTGGATAGGATGGTGTAGGTCTTCTCTCGTTGTGCTCGCACAGACAGTCAGTTTTGCAGTTCAAGTAGACGCTGCAGAAATTGTGAATGTCATATTGTTAGAATGCTGTATGTGCACTGCCCCCCTCCGTCTTCATTTCCTATACTTTACTCTCACAGCAATAATTTGGGACTGTCTTGTGATGATCTTAATTGTGAGGTGGCTGCATTAGTGAGGTAACCATAAAGCAAAGTTTGACTATATAATAAGACTGGAAGAGAGGAGTGTAGATCTCACCTATCTCCACCGAGAATGACAGCAGATTTGAGTGAACCTTCCAAGCTGCAAATGAAAACTCATTGCACTCTTACAGTGGCTAGATAATACACCCCACAGCTGTGAATCAAAACTCATTGCACTCTTACAGTGGCTAGATGGTACACCCCACAGCTGTGAACCATACAACTGGTAATGTATTCCTATAGAATCAGACATCAACCTACTAAGCTGTATGATTTAACAAGATTTAACAAGATTGCCACCCAGAGAAATAACTCTAGGTGGGAGGTGGACAAGGAAGCCCTTTGGCTTATCGAGAGCCCAACCCTTTTATCTATGTGTAACCAGCCCTCCTGAGGTATGTGTCGATTTTGTTTTTAAACATATTCACGCTACTAGCATCCACACTATCAGCAGATAATCTGTTCCATTCATTTACAGTCCTTTATAAAAATGAGAACTTTCTTATATCTAATCTATACTGCTCCTTTGCTAATGTAACTTGATGGCCTCTAGTCCTTCTATCTTCCTTAACTGAGAACAAAATATTTCTATCAATATTCTCATAACCATTAAGTATGTTAAACACTTCTATCTGATCTCCTCTCAATATCCTGGTCTCTAGTGTTGTTAAACGACATTCTTTTAGGCAAATTTCATAACTAAGATCCCTCAGTTTTGGTATCATTTTAGTCGCTTTCCTCTGTACTCTTTCTAGTATATCTATGTCCTTCTTGTGATATGGCCTCCACCCTTGTATACAATATTCTAAATGAGGCCTCACTATTGTTTTGTACAGCGGTATTATTATTTCTTTTTCCTTATTTGCTATATTTTGCCTAATTAATCCAAGGATTTGATATCCCTTTGAAGCTGCAATTCCACACTGCTCTGAAACCTTCATATCAGCACTAATGGTTAACCCTAATTCCTTTTCTTTTACAGCAGTACTTAGTACAGTACCCCCCATTGCATAGTCTACCTCTTCGTTCCCATGTCCTGTGTGGAGGCATTTACATTTCCCAAAATTGAACAGCATTTGCCACTTTTCAGACCATTTGATCAACTTGTCAAGATCATCGTGTAAATGTTGTCTATCTCCATCACTTTTAATCCTTCTAAACACTTTTGTATCATCTGCAAATTTCAACACCTTGCTTGTTATTTCATCATCCAAACCTGCCATTGTATATTCTAGTACACGTTGTCTTCTGTCAATCAGCCATTTTTCTACCCATTTGATTATACCATTTCCTATGCCATGGGCCTTTAGTTTAAGCAGTAATCTTTGATGTGGTACTTTGTCAAAAGTTTTTTGAAAATCTAAGTAGATGATATCTACTGGTGGTCCCTCATCTACCCACTCAGTGATGTCTTCCAAAATACAACATATTTGTTAAGCATGACCTCGCTTTTAAAAACCATGTTGAGATGGGTTCATCCAGTTATGTTTAACAAGAAAATCCACCATGTGATCTTTAATTAGTCTTTCTAAAAGTTTGCAAATCACTGATGTTAAACTCACTGGTCTATAGTTGTCTGACTTGTTTCTCAAACCTTTTTTAAATAACGATATAATGTTTGCCTCTTTCCATTCTAAAGGAACCACTCCCTCTTCTAATGACAAATTGAAAACTACAGCAAGCGGTACGCTAATTTGTTCTACAATTTCCAATAGTAGTTTGGGCGGAATCCCATCCACTCCAGGTGATTTATTATCCTTCATAGCCCTTATTTTCTTAGCTACCATTTCCAGGATTACAATTAACTGTAATAAATAGTCTGAATCTGCTCCTCTGAACTTAGCCTCTGGCACTGGCAGTGAACTAATATCTTCCCTGGTAAACACTGAACTAAAATACTCATTCAGGTCTTCTGCCATTAAGAATACCTCTGATATTATATTTCTTACAATATCATCTAGAGGACCGACCATATCCTGAACTTTCTGTTTGCTTCGAACATACGCATAAAAACTGTTGCTGTCATGTTTTATATTAGAAGCTAATTTATGTTCATAGTTTCTCTTTGAATTTATAATGTCTGCTGTAGCTTGGATAAGTGCTTATTTATAAATGTTGTAGTCTTTATCATTTCCAGTACATCTATATGACTTCCATATAATTTATTTATACATAATTTTTCTAATGGCTTCCTTTGATGTGTTTCTTTTTGGACCGTTTCCCTTGTTTTTTGAACGGTACAAATTTATCGACTATGCACTTAATTTCACTCTTTAAGATATTCCAGCATTCTGTTGCTGTCTTATTTTTAAGTGTGTTATTTCAGTCAATCTTTGCTAAATATTTCTTCATGTCCTTATACCTTCATTTGTGGATATTTCTCCTGTACTGCTTTTTACTATTCCTTTCTCATTTTACTTTGATACTAAAATGTATCTGGTTGTGATCACTACTCCACAGTGGCTCACATATATTGACATTGTCAACTAATTCATTCTGTGAGGACAAAACTATGTCTAGCTCTGGTTGGTTATAGCACATGTTGAGAAAGGAAAGTATCTTGTACTAAAACTAAAAACTTGTGGTCCTCACCCCCATACTCTGTACAGATTTCCATTGTATATGCCCGTGGTTAAAATCCCCACAGTAATACAGTCCCGTTTGCTTACTTCCCTTACAGCGTTTTTTATTTTCTTCTGTGCTTATGTTTGGACTTCGATAAACTAACCCAACCGTTAACGTTGAGTTTCCTGTAACTATGTTACACCATACAGCTTCTTCGCAATCTGCTCCTCTTTCTAATTTTATTTCATAAGCCTGGATAGATTCTTTAATATATAAAATAACTCCACCTCCCTTTCTTCCTATTCTATCTTTCCTAAACATTACATATCCTGTCAGTCCCAATTCGGTATCTGATATATCTGTGGTGGTCCATGATTCCTATTATGTATCTTCTACCATAATGTTTAGTTCATTTCTTTTGTTTACTATACTCCTTGCATTTAAACAAATCCAGCTTCAGAAGAGTTTTCCAGACTGTTCTTTGCTGATTTATTTGTGCTGTCTTTATCTATGCCTCCAGTTTCAGGCTTCTCTGTGAGTCCCCCCTGCAAATCTAATTTAAATAGATGCAGCCTGTCCTACTGTCAACAGATCGCAGCAGGTTCTCTGAGAAAACTGCTGCCCCCTTTTCCACTAAGATGGAAGCATGAAAACAGGACTGTAAAAATAATTGACACATTACTGTTTTATTGTAGTTAGACATAGGTATCATATCTTCACAGATGTACAGTGACTGTAATGAAGCAATGATTTTACTTTTTCCGTTCGTCTTCACAGTGCAATAGTAGACACATTGTTAAGACAGTCTGGTGTGCTGCGATGCCAACACACATGAAGCGGTGAATGTGTGAAATTGTCTTCTTTAATGCATGACAGTAGTCGGTCATTTAGATGCATGGGTTCACAATACTGCCTACGGGTTGAAGCTGGTACAAATCATGTGCTGATTGATCTATCACTTCACATAGCATGATGACCTACCTCCTTCGTGAACTTGAGTGTCTGCAGGGCTAGTTCTTGCATTGGTGACATAATCAATGAATGCACACCAGAGGGCACATGTGTACGCAGTCGCTCAAACATCGGGATGGGGAACGCTGCCATCTTGCCGTTTCCAGTCCTCGCCATAGCAAGCACATCCTTACCATCCATTATGAGAGGAATTGTCTCAAACATTGTAACACATGACAATGTGTAAATTCAAATGTAACATATACATTTCCTAAAATCTACAATTCTATTGCTGATCCAAACATTTTCAACAGTACATAATGTATGAAACTTAAAACAAAATATTTACATTTTCAAAAACGATGATGTCCTATTTTAATAATAAATATAGTACAAGTTCCAAATTATTGTTCTGGGACATCTTGCATTGTTGCATAAAATCTAAAAATAATATAAACTATAAAAAATTATTGTTTGACAAACATAAATACTTCAAATTGATCAATGCAGAGATCAATAGATCAAAACAATTAAACATGTAAACAGATTTATAGATGTTTAAATTTAAAAAAATTACATAAAAATAAATCATGCCATGGTTGCTATGATCTAAAAGAAATATTTTCTGCCAGTTTTATTCTGCCAGAGTAAGGCTAAAAGTTTTTCTACAACCACGGTACCAACCTTCTTCTGAATGGGGGTTGGTATCTTGTATCCTTTTCGGATGACTGCATTGAAAACTCCAGGCGAAAGGCCTGAAAATTAAACAAAATATTTAATTGTACACATAAAAAAGACAGAGTACTAATGTTTTCTACATTTCAAAAGTATATCAAGGTATTTTATTTCTCCTTTCTATTAGATGCAGATAAAAAGGCATAAAGGTGTATAAAATACTATATGTAGAAGTGTGTGACTGCAACATCTACCTGATAGACTGCTAAAAATTCACTAAATTCCAACAGAAAAAGAACTGAGTATTAAAGTTTCTCATTTTGAAAAAACTTTCTCAAATTTGTTTTTATATAATCCAACAAAACACCAGCTAAATTCTTCAAGTTAGTTTTTAACAACTTATGTGAAAGTAAAATGTGATTCACATTTGCAACCTGTGCTTTATATTAGTGTTTCTCAACCGGTGTGACCCCTCAACCTCCCAAGTGTGTCGTGACATCTCTGGTGACGGTGTGCTCCCTCAACCTCCCACGTTTGTCGCGACATCTCTGGTGACAGTGTGCCCCCTCAACCTCCCAAGTGTGTCGCTGCACACTGATGACGGTGTGCCCCCTGAATCTCCCAAGTGTGTCGTGACATCTCTGGTGACGGTGTGCCCCGTCAACCTCCCAAGTGTGTCGCTGCACACTGGTGATGGTGTGCCCCTCAACCTATCAAGTGTGTCGCGACATCTCTGGTAATTACAATAAAAAGTAAAATTTTCTTGTCTTAATATTAAGCTACATTGATAGACACTGTTCTAAATTTCACCGTTTTATAAGCATGATGTCAGCGTTCTATTATGTGTATCTTGAGAGGAAAAGAAGACGGACAGAGATGTGTGTGTTTTCATTAGTTCACCTGCATCCATCGTTAGTCCAACATATGATTTAATTTCTTATTGGTGTACTAAGCACTAGGACATTGCTCACTGGAGATGTTTAAAGAGATGAATAACACACGTCCTGAACAAAAACTACTGAATAATCATAGCAGAACATATAGTTATGCTTTGCAAAACAATTCAGCATTATTTCCAGTAGACTGGCACTGAACAGTATGACTGGGTTTGTGATCCTTTCGCGTCATCTGAAGAGGTTTCGCTGGGGAGCTTCCTCTAAACGTTTGAGAGGAACTGATAGACTTCAGGAGCGATCGCACCCTCATACTTCGTACTTAAGTTCTTTGATGTGCCCCAGGACATATTTTGGGTCCATGTGAAAAATTAGTATCAAACCATTGCTGATCGTACCATTTATGTGTTGCTATGATTTATGACAACATACCTGTGTGAGGTCAACTTCTCAACATTAATACTTATCAAGACCAAAAGGATCAGGAACTTTATGTAAATCTTTCCAGCACAGAGCCGAACATTAAACGTCTCTGTTCCAGAAGACAGGTGCAAGTTTCTCACTAATGCCATGCAAATAGATGGTCTGGCCTATACATTAATTGTTTAACATGTGATCTGTAATGATTATTTGAGAGACGTGTTTGGAAACAGAATATATATTTGCTTGAAAAATTGAATGGTAATTGAGATTTATTTTTTAAATAAAACTACAATACATATTAATATATATTTCGTATGACACATGAAATTAAATGATTTCTATTAAAAACAATTCATTTTTTCTAATACCCATATGAATACTCTTTCAGGAACAACATTCAGTATGTCAATATCTTGTTTGATGTTGATTTTATAGGCTTTTCTGTATTCAAAACTGGAAAAATTGATGTGAGTTTTGGTGTCGTATGGACATGGCTAATAAATCTACAAAAAAATTATGCTGAGATCGTTGATATTATAATTGCCCCAAATTATGACAAAAACTGTTGGAAAATAATTTCCAATCTGAATTGGCCAATCATACCCCCTCTTTCTTTGAGATAATTAACATAATTTATGTGAGTCGCATATAAATTATAATTTTTTAAGTTTTCTGAAAATACAGATACAAATTTTTGGTACAGAAAAACACATTAAGCTGTCAATTTTTATGGTAAAGTTTGTTCACAGTGACAAAAAATTGAATTGACTCCTTTGCAACAGAATATCACAAGACAAAAAAGTTTCCATCCAACATGAAAACCCTGTCCATCCGACACTAAAACTTTCCATCCAATACAAAAACCAACAGGGATCAGATGAGCATGGAGAAGCATTGAAAAACTTCATTGTTAAGCATTATATCCATAGTTTTTAAGCAAAGCCAAACCGGAGTTTGTTGAAGATAGACCACATGTACATGTAGGCCTATGTACCCTGATACAGCCTTTGCATGACATTTAGATGACATTTCAATGTTCAATGATTTCACATGTTCCAGAGTCACATTCAGAACAGTTATTATGATATGAAAATCAAATACTGATGCGTTACTGGGTATCTATGACTTCTTTGGCTAACATGGGTTTCTTTGTCGGATGGACATTTCATCAAATGATGGATGTAACAGTTTATCATTCCAAAAAGGAAAGATAAACACCAAAGGAAGCTTTTCTACAACATCTTTCTAGGAAACGTAGATTATGGGGGTGAAAATGCTGTTTTATATTTCAATATCTGATGATTCCATGCGACACCAAAACCATTTCCATCTGAAATCAAAACAAATCACACCCCAGAGGAAAAGGGGTTAATCTGAAAAATATTAATTTATATATAGCATAGCCCACCCCTATCACCTCGCCCATCATCTTACCCAGGGAGAACACTGGTATAGTGCATTAACGCGAAAAACTGTTTCAAATTTATATCACAACAAACATCATTTATACATGTATACTCTCGGAAACTGTCTTCTGTGTGTGAGTGTGTATGTGTATAATCTGTCATACCCATTGACTGGAAGCTGCCAGACTTCTTCTTGCGGTTGTGTTCCATAATAAAAGTCCAAGCTAACTTCTCTGATACTTTTCATCTTCATCAAATCCCTCAACATCACCAGTCGGACACATCTGTCATGTAACAAAGTAGCACATACATTACATTGGCATAGGAACTTGGCATTGGCATGCCGCTGTCGGTTCGGTCAGACATGAAAACGGGGTGCATTTTTTGCTGTGACATAAATTTTGGCTTTGACTCTCACTCAATCACTCAACACTATCAGACATGACATTCGAAGGTGGGAGGCAGGGGGTTATTGTTACAATATTTTCACAATAACATATCATTTTTGCCTACCATCTCGTGAACTTTTCCGTGCTATCAGACATAACAATGGAAGATGGGGAGAAGAGGGGTATTCTTGTTGACAATTTTAATGGATTACATTCTAAATTTTGCTACTTTTATTACAAAACCACTCAATACCAGGTATTTGGGGAAGTCAGACCCCCTTTCTCAACCCTTATCCCCCAACTACCCCGGTTCCAATGCTGATGCATTAGATACATGTCTACTACACAATATTGGTGAAAGACGAGCTCATGCTTCGTCTCCATCCAAAAATGCATGCTACATAATGGGCTTATGGCAATTCGGACTACTAAAACTGCCCGTATAGCTTATCACATATGTCATGCATCTAGAGACACATCTACATTAACAGGTGTTCAACAACTATTAATTGGCAGGGTCCTTTTTCGGACATTAATGCCAAGAGATGGGAGTTTTAGAGAATGAGATCCCAGATCTCATGAAATCCGGCCTCATAACCCACCAACGGTCCTAGGTGGGTATACACAACAATTGTAAGAAGGCATGTCAGCATCTATATAGCATTCAAACGAGGAAAACAGTTCACTATTTTTTTCAGCTACACATCTTTGGCCGGTCACCTAAAGAACTTGTATGTTACTGTCAGGGCTTAGACTTGGCATTATGCATCATAATACCACTGCAATCGTTTAACAAGATTTAACAAGATTGCCATCCAGAGAATTAACTCTAGATGGCAGGTGGACAAGGAAGCCCTTTGGCTTATCGAGAGTCCAACCCTTTTATCTACATATATCCAGCCCTTCTGAGGTATGTGTCGATTTTATTTTTAAACATATTCACACTACTAGCACCCACACAATCATCAGATAATCTGTTCCATTCATTCACAGTCCTTTGTGAAAATTAGAACTTTCT
>JAHLWY010001400.1:0-21184 GCA_020002185.1 Paraescarpia echinospica | reverse complement strand
CTTCCTATGGGCCCACTGTCACACACACCGTACTATGCACCCATTGTCACATACAACCTCCTATGTGGACACTGTCACATACACCCTCCTATGCGCCCACTGTCAGATACACCCTCCTATGCACCTACTGTCACATACACCCACATAATTGCCCACTGTCACATACTCCCTACTACGCACCCACTGTCACACACACCCTCCTAAGCACCCACTGTCA
Organism: Paraescarpia echinospica; assembly: GCA_020002185.1. NCBI lineage: Eukaryota > Metazoa > Annelida > Polychaeta > Sabellida > Siboglinidae > Paraescarpia > Paraescarpia echinospica. The sequence goes on along the minus strand of JAHLWY010001400.1, from coordinate 20,967 downwards.
CAAACACACTCATATGCGCCCACTGTCACATACACCCTCCTATACGCCCACTGTCACATACACCCTACTATGCACCCACTGTCACATACACCCTCCTATGCACCCACTGTCACATACACCCTCATATGCACCCACTGTCACATACTCCCTAATATACACCCACTGTCACATACACCCTCCTATGCGCCCACTGTCACATAAACCATACTATGCAGTGTTTCCCCTGGGTGAAATGATGGGCGAGGTGGTAGGGGTGGGGTACGCGAGCGCCGCTGGCGCGAAGCGTTGTTAGGGGAGTCCGGGGGCATGGTCGCCCGGATATTTTTTTTAACTAGCTTTAAAATTGTGCATTCTGAGGTATGTTTTAACCTTTACTCTTGAATATACAGGGGAAGATATAAAATAACAAGACACTACTTGTAAATGGAGTAATCATGATTGATAAAAGTCAGTAATCATGATTGTTTCATCGTGTTGAGGTGTGGTTTTCATTTTACCACTGGTACTCATTAGAGGTGTGGTTTCCTCTTGGCCACTGGTACTTGGTTATGGTTATGTTTTATTGCACTAACCCTAGGCCTTGTTACCTCGCTGACAGAGTCAATAAAAAAGTAAACGGTGAGTTCTTATATAGCGCAGGACTGCTCAAAGCGCTTTACCCTTTACTCCCTGGCAGACCTGTTCAGTCGAACACCATCTCGACTTCTCTGGGAAGCATCCAGTGGTATCATCTGAAGACTCTTTCATCATCACCTTTAAATTATTTTAATATCATAATGTTATGGTAAATTGGTGGTTTATGTTCAAAAGATTATATTTTATTTGTTTGCTAGAATGCTATACAATTAATTAAACAGTCATTTATGGAATGCCACAAAAGTATGTTTCTATTAATCGCAAGAATGTTTCTCAAATTGTGTCCTTTTTATAAAACAGTATAAGTTGTTTAGTACATCCAATTACTATGCAAACACATCATTGTCTAACCCAAGTTATTGATAACCCGTTAGTATACACGGTTTTGGTTAGTAGGCATTTTTTTATGAGATGTGAACTTCGTTGGTTTATATTCGTAAGTATTTCACTCAAATCAACTTTCCCAAAAGTTGTTTGCACAACTTTGTCGGAATATGTATTATATATGTAGCACAAAGATATCTTACGAATCACATTCCTTATTTTGCTAAGACAAAACCGCATAGAATATTAGCTGAATAGACTTGTGAGCATTTGCGTCGAACCCGGACCTACTTTGTCATTGATTTTGCCGCTTGAGTTTTGCTTATCTTTGATACCTCAGTGAGATACACTGTAGTTCCATCATTCAACATTATCCTAGGCATATTTACCTTTAAGAATATTGCGTCTTACATCCATTTGAGGTGTAAATAGCGCCCCGGTTTGTATCAACATACAGACTAGCGCAAACCGGGTCGGTATTTGAACTTCAACAGGGTCCGGATTCGATACAAATGCCGACTAGTGAATAGGATTAGGATGCACGGTTTTTATTTGGGCTTCGAAAGAGTCCGGATTCGACACAAGTGACGTAGTGCCATCAGCCTGCACGGTTATCACTCCCACCACCGTCATCAACCAAAACGCAAGTTACCGTTTGGGCGCCATTTTACATGAATGTCTAGATTTCTAGTATGTCGAAACTCCGCAAGGTGTCACCATTGGAGACACCGGGGATACCGCAGGAATATTCAGTGATTGGACAACTCACAAGTGATATCTTTCACGTTGTCCAATGACGGCTAAACGATGTTGCTACAAATCTGCGATTTTGCAGGAATAAAAGTGACTTTGTGGTGTCATTACGCGCCGCTCGCCGACGTAGAGTATACCGTGAAAGAACGAAAAAAAAGCCTCGCTTGTTTTATACCAGGGGAAACACTGCTATGCAAACACTGTCACATACACTCTCCTATGGGTCCACTGTCACATACACACTCCTATGGGCTCACTGTCACATACACCCTCCTATGGGCCCACTATCACATACACCCTCCTATGGGCCCATTGTCACATACACCTTCCTATGGCCCCAGTGTCACATACACCCTAATATACACAAACTGTCACATACACCCTACTATGAATCCACTGTCACATAAACCCTCCTATAGGCCTACTGTAACATAACCCCACTATGCACCCATTGTCACATACACCCTACTATGCACCCACTGTCACATACACCGTCCTATGGGCCCACTGTCACATACACCCTACTATGCACCCACTGTCACACACACCCTCCTATGCGGACACTGTCACATACACCCTCCTATGGGCCCACTGTCAGATACACCCTCCTATGCACCCACTATCACATACACCCACCTATGGGTCCACTGTCACATACACCCTACTATGCACCCACTGTCACACACACCCTCCTATGGGCCCACTGTCACATACACCCTACAATGCACCCACTGTCACACACACCCTCCTATGCGGACACTGTCACAAACACCCTGCTATGAGCCCACTGTCACATACGCCCTACTATGCACCCACTGTCACATACACCCTACAATGCACCCACTGTCGCATACACGCTCCTATGGGCTCACTATCACATACACCCTCCTATGGGCCTACTGTAACATAACCCCACTATGCACCCATTGTCACATACACCCTACTATGCACCCACTGTCACATACACCGTCCTATGGGCCCACTGTAACATAACCCAACTATGCTCCCATTGTCACATACACCCTACAATGCACCCACTGTCGCATACACCCTCCTATGGGCCCACTGTCACACACACCCTCCTATGGGCCTACTGTAACATAACCCCACTATGCACCCATTGTCACATACACCCTACTATGCACCCACTGTCACATACACCGTCCTATGGGCCCACTGTAACATAACCCAACTATGCACCCATTGTCACATACACCCTACAATGCACCCACTGTCGCATACACCCTCCTATGGGCCCACTGTCACATACACCCTCCTATGGGCCTACTGTAACATAACCCCACTATGCACCCATTGTCACATACACCCTACTGTGCACCCACTGTCACATACACCGTCCTATGGGCCCACGGTCACATAAACCCTCATATGCACCCACTGTCACATATATCCTACTATGCACCCACTGTCACATACACCCTCCTATGGGCCCACTGTCACATACACCCTATTATGCACCCACTGTCACATACACCCACCTCTGTGGACACTGTAACATACACCCTCCTATGGGCCCACTGTCAGATACACCCTTCTATGCACCCACTATCACATACACCCACCTATGGGCCCACTGTCACATACACCCTACAATGCACCCACTGTCGCATACACCCTCCTATGGGCCTACTGTAACATAACCCCACTATGCACTCATTGTCACATACACCCTACTATGCACCCACTGTCACATACACCGTCCTATGGGTCCACTGTAACATAACCCCACTATGCACCCATTGTCACATACACCCTACAATGCACACACTGTCGCATACACCCTCCTATGGGCCCACTGTCACATACACCCTCCTTTGGGCCTACTGTAACATAACCCCACTATGCACCCATTGTCACATACACCCTACTATGCACCCACTGTCACATACACCATCCTATGGGCCCACTGTAACATAACTCCACTATGCACCCATTATCACATACACCCTACTGTGCACCCACTGTCACATACACCGTCCTATGGGCCCACGGTCACATAAACCCTCATATGCACCCACTGTCACATCTACCCTACTATGCACCCACTGTCACATACACCCTCCTATGGGCCCACTGTCACATACACCCTATTATGCACCCACTGTCACATACACCCACCTCTGCGGACACTGTCACATACACCCTCCTATGGGCCCACTGTCAGATACACCCTCCTATGCACCCACTATCACATACACCCACCTATGGGCCCAGTGTTAGATACACCCTCCTATGCGCCCACTGTCACATACACCATACTATGCACCCACTGTCACATACACACTCCTATGTGCCCACTGTCACATACACCCTCCTATGGGCCCACTATCACATACACCCTCCTATGGGCCAACTGTCACATACTCCCTCCGATCTACCCACTGTCACGTACACCCTCCTATGGGCCCACTGTCAAATACACCCTCCTACACGCCCACTGTCACATACACCCTCCTACGTGCCGAATGTCAAATACACCCTCCTAAGCGCCCACTGTTACATACACCCTCCTATGCGCCCATTGTAACATAACCCTACTATGCACCCTTTCTCACTTACACCATACTAAGCACCCACTGTCACATACACCTTCCTATGGGCCCACTGTCACATACACCCTACTATGCACCCACTGTCGCATACACCCTCCTATGGGCCCACTGTCACATACACCCTCCTATGGGCCCACTGTAACATAAACCTACTATGCACCCATTTTCACTTACACCCTACTATGCACCCACTGTCACATACACTGTCCTATGAGCCCACTGTCACATAAACCCTCATATGCACCCACAGTCACATATACCCTACTATGCACCCACTTTCACATACACCCTCCTATGGGCCCACTGTCACATACACCCTACTATGCACCCACTGTCACACACACCCTCCTATGCGGACACTGTCACATACACCCTCCTATGGGCCCACTGTCAGATACACCCTCCTATGCACCCACCATCACATACACCCACCTATGGGCCCACTGTCACATACACCCTCCTACACACCCACTGTCATATACACCCTCCTATGCACCCACTGTCACATACACCCTACTATGCACCCACTGTCACATATACCCTCCTATGGGGCTACTGTCACATACACCCTACTTTGCACCCACTGTCACATACACCCTCCTATGCAGACACTGTCAGATACACCCTAATATGCACCCACTATTACATACATCCACCTATGGGCCCACTGTCACATACAGCCTACTATGCACTCATTGTCACATACACCCTCCTAAGCACCCACTGTCACAAACACCCTCATATGCGCCCACTGTCACATACACCCTCCTACGCACCCACTGTCACATACACCCTCATATACAACCACTGTCACATACACCCTACTATGCACCCACTGTCACATACACCCTCCTATAGGCCCACTGTCAGATACACCCTACTATGCACCCACTGTCACATACACCCTCGTATGCAGACACTGTCAGATACACCCGCCTATGCGGACACTGTCACATACACTCTCCTACGCGCCCATTGTCAGATACACCCTCCTATCTACCCACTGTCACATACACCCTCGTACGTACCCACTGTTACATACACCATCCTATGCGCCCACTGTCACATAAACCATACTATGCACCCACTGTCACATACACCCTCCTATGGGCCCAATGTCACATACACACTCCTATGGGCCAACTGTCACATAAACCCTCCTATGGGCCCACTGTCACATACACCCTCCTACACGTCCACTGTCACATACACCCTCATAGGCACCCACTGTCACATACACCCTACTATGCACCATTGTCACATACAACCTACTATGCACCCACTGTCACATACACCCTCCTATGCACCGACTGTCACATACACCCTCATAGGCACCCACTGTCACATACACCCTACTATGCACCATTGTCACATACACCCTACTATGCACCCACTGTCACATACACCGTCCTATGGGCCCACTGTAACATAACCCTACTTTGCACCCTTTGTCACATACATACACACTCCTATGTGCCCACTGTCACATACTCCCTCCTATGGGCCCACTATCACATACACCCTCCTATGGGCCAACTGTCACATACACCCTCCGATCTACCCACTGTCACGTACACCCTCCTATGCACCCACTGTCACATACACCCTCATATGCACCCACTGTCACATACACCCTAATATGCACCCACTGTCAAATACACCCTCCTACACGCCCACTGTCACATACACCATCCTACGTGCCCAATGTCACATACACCCTCCTAAGCGCCCACTGTCATATACACCCTCCTATGCACCCAATGTCACATACACCCTACTATGCACCCACTGTCATATACACCCTCCTATAGGCCCACTGTCAGATACACCCTACTATGCACCCACTGTCACATACACCCTCGTATGCAGACACTGTGACATACACCTTCCTATGGGCCCACTGTCACATACACCGTACTATGCACCCATTGTCACATACAACCTCCTATGTGGACACTGTCACATACACCCTCCTATGCGCCCACTGTCAGATACACCCTCCTATGCACCCACTGTCACATACACCCACATATGGGCCCACTGTCATATACTCCCTACTATGCACCCACTGTCACATACACCCTCCTAAGCACCCACTGTCACAAACACACTCATATGCGCCCACTGTCACATACACTCTCCTATACGCCCACTGTCACATACACCCTACTATGCACCCACTGTCAAATACACCCTCCTATGGGCCCACTGTCACATACACCCTAATATGCACCCACTGTCACATACACCCTCCTATGCACCCACTGTCACATACACCCTCATATGCACCCACTGTCACATACACCCTCCTATGCGCCCACTGTCACATAAACCATACTATGCAGTGTTTCCCCTGGGTGAAATGATGGGCGAGGTGGTAGGGGTGGGGTACGCGAGCGCCGCTGGCACGAAGCGTTGTTAGGGGAGTCCAGGGGTATGGTCGCCCGGATATTTTTTTTAACTAGCTTTAAAATGGTGCATTCTGAGGTATGTTTTAACCTTTACTCTTGAATATACAGGGGAAGATATAAAATAACAAGACACTACTTGTAAATGGAGTAATCATGATTGATAAAAGTCAGTAATCATGATTGTTTCATCGTGTTGAGGTGTGGTTTTAATTTTACCACTGGTACTCATTAGAGGTGTGGTTTCCTCTTGGCCACTGGTACTTGGTTATGGTTATGTTTTATTGCACTAACCCTAGGCCTTGTTACCTCGCTGACAGAGTCAATAAAAAAGTAAACGGTGAGTTCTTATATAGCGCAGGACTGCTCAAAGCGCTTTACACTTTACTCCCTGGCAGACCTGTTCAGTCGAACACCATCTCGACTTCTCTGGGAAGCATCCAGTGGTATCATCTGAAGACTCTTTCATCATCACCTTTAAATTATTTTAATATCATAATGTTATGGTAAATTGGTGGTTTATGTTCAAAAGATTATATTTTATTTGTTTGCTAGAATGCTATACAATTAATTAAACAGTCATTTATGGAATGCCACAAAAGTATGTTTCTATTAATCGCAAGAATGTTTCTCAAATTGTGTCCTTTTTATAAAACAGTATAAGTTGTTTAGTACATCCAATTGCTGTGCAAACATATCATTGTCTAACCCAAGTTATTGATAACCCGTTAGTATACACGGTTTTGGTTAGTAGGCAATTTTTTATGAGATATGAACTTCGTTGGTTTATATTCGTAAGTATTTCACTCAAATCAACTTTCCCAAAAGTTGGTTTGCACAACTTTGTCGGAATATGTATTATATATGTAGCACAAAGATATCTTACGAATCACATTCCTTATTTTGCTAAGACAAAACCGCATAGAATATTAGTTGAATAGACTTGTGAGCATTTACGTCGAACCCGGACCTACTTTGTTATTGATTTTGCCGCTTGAGTTTTGCTTATCTTTGATACCTCAGTGAGATACACTGTAGTTCCATCATTCAACATTATCCTAGGCATATTTACCTTTAAGAATATTGCGTCTTACATCCATTTGAGGCGTAAATAGCGCCCCGGTTTGTATCAACATACAGACTAGCGCAAACCGGGTCGGTATTTGAACTTCAACAGGGTCCGGATTCGATACAAATGCCGACTAGTGAATAGGATTAGGATGCACGGTTTTTATTTGGGCTTCGAAAGAGTCCGGATTCGACACAAGTGACGTAGTGCCATCAGCCTGCACGGTTATCACTCCCACCACCGTCATAAACCAAAACGCAAGTTACCGTTTGGGCACCATTTTACATGAATGTCTAGATTTCTAGTATGTCGAAACTCTGCAAGGTGTCACCATTGGAGACAACGGGGATCTCGCAGGAATATTCAGTGATTGGACAACTCACAAGTGATATCTTTCACGTTGTCCAATGACGGCTAAACGTTGTTGCTACAAATCTGTGATTTTGCAGGAATAAAAGTGACTTTGTGGTGTCATTACGCGCCGCTCGCCGACGTTGAGTATACCGTGAAAGAACTAAAAAAAAGCCTCGCTTGTTTTATACCAGGGGAAACACTGCTATGCAACCACTTTCACATACACTCTCCTATGGGCCCACTGTCACATACACACTCCTATGGGCTCACTGTCACATACACCTTCCTATGGCCCCAGTGTCACATACACCCTAATATACACAAACTGTCACATACACCCTACTATGAATCCACTGTCACATAAACCCTCCTATAGGCCTACTGTAACATAACCCCACTATGCACCCATTGTCACATACACCCTACAATGCACCCACTGTCGTATACACCCTCCTATGCGCCCACTGTCACATACACCCTACTATGCACCCACTGTCACATACACCCTCCTATGCACCCACTGTCACATACACCCTCATATGCACCTACTGTCACATACACCCTAATATGCACCCACTGTCACACACACCCTCCTATGCGGACACTGTCACATACACCCTCCTATGGGCCCACTGTCAGATACACCCTCCTATGCACCCACTATCACATACACCCACCTTTGGGCCCACTGTTACATACACTTTCCTATGCACCCACTGTCACATACACCCTCCTATGGGCCAAATGTCACATACTCCCTCCCATCTACCCACTGTCACATTCACCCTCCTATGGGCCCACTGTCACATACACCCTACTACACGCCCATTGTCACATACACCCTCTTATGCGCCGCACACTGTCACATATACCCTCCTATGGGCCCACTGTCACATACACCCTACTATGCACCCACTGTCACATAAACCCTCCTATGCGCCCACTGTCACATACACCCTACTATGCACCCACTGTCACATATACCCTCCTATGGGCCCACTGTCACATACACCCTACTATGCACCCACTGTCACATAAACCCTCCTATGCGCCCATTGTCACATACACCCTCCTATGCACCCACTGTCACATACACCCTCCTATGGACCCACTGTCACATACACCCTACTATGCACTGTGTAACAGTCGATCATGTCAGCCTTGAGCCCCACAGTGTGAACAATGAGAGAATACATTGCAGTAATTTTGGCAAATGTTCTCGTCATGGCGCTTACCCGGCATGCATGGTAGAATTAAAACAAAAAATAGGTGAGAACTTACTTTTTTGGGGAATAAACGTAGAGTGAACTTTTCCAAATTATCACCGTAGTCACTGGTCACTGGGGTGCGTTTGCAGTCATGTATATATGAGTTAGGTCATATTCACTCATATGAGGCAGGCAGGCAGGCAGGCAGGCAGGCAGGCAGGCAGGCAGGCAGGCAGGCAGGCAGGCAGGCAGGCAGGCAGGCAGGCAGGCAGGCAGGCAGGCAGGCAGGCAGGCAGGCAGGCAGGCAGGCAGGCAGGCAGGCAGGCAGGCAGGCAGGCAGGCAGGCAGGCAGGCAGGCAGGCAGGCAGGCAGGCAGGCAGGCAGGCAGGCAGGCAGGCAGGCAGGCAGGCAGGCAGGCAGGCAGGCAGGCAGGCAGGCAGGCAGGCAGGCAGGCAGGCAGGCAGGCAGGCAGGCAGGCAGGCAGGCAGGCAGGCAGGCAGGCAGGCAGGCAGGCAGGCAGGCAGGCAGGCAGGCAGGCAGGTTGTGTCCTGTCGTGTGTGTTGGATAGGATGGTGTAGGTCTTCTCTCGTTGTGCTCGCACAGACAGTCAGTTTTGCAGTTCAAGTAGACGCTGCAGAAATTGTGAATGTCATATTGTTAGAATGCTGTATGTGCACTGCCCCCCTCCGTCTTCATTTCCTATACTTTACTCTCACAGCAATAATTTGGGACTGTCTTGTGATGATCTTAATTGTGAGGTGGCTGTATTAGTGAGGTAACCATTAAGCAAAGTTTGACTATATAATAAGACTGGAAGAGAGGAGTGTAGATCTCACCTATCTCCACCGAGAATGACAGCAGATTTGAGTGAACCTTCCAAGCTGCAAATGAAAACTCATTGCTCTCTTACAGTGGCTAGATAATACACCCCACAGCTGTGAATCAAAACTCATTGCACTCTTACAGTGGCTAGATAATACACCCCACAGCTGTGAACCATACAACTGGTAATGTATTCCTATAGAATCAGACATCAACCTACTAAGCTGTATGATTTAACAAGATTTAACAATATTGCCACCCAGAGAAATAACTCTAGGTGGGAGGTGGACAAGGAAGCCCTTTGGCTTATCGAGAGCCCAACCCTTTTATCTATGTGTAACCAGCCCTCCTGAGGTATGTGTCGATTTTGTTTTTAAACATATTCACGCTACTAGCATCCACACTATCAGCAGATAATCTGTTCCATTCATTTACAGTCCTTTATAATAATGAGAACTTTCTTATATCTAATCTATACTGCTCCTTTGCTAATGTAACTTGATGGCCTCTAGTCCTTCTATCTTCCTTAACTGAGAACAAAATATTTCTATCAATATTCTCATAACCATTAAGTATTATCTTCTATCTGATCTCCTCTCAATATCCTGGTCTCTAGTGTTGTTAAACGACATTCTTTTAGGCAAATTTCATAACTAAGATCCCTCAGTTTTGGTATCATTTTAGTCGCTTTCCTCTGTACTCTTTCTAGTATATCTATGTCCTTCTTGTGATATGGCCTCCACGCTTGTATACAATATTCTAAATGAGGCCTCACTATTGTTTTGTACAGCGGTATTATTAGTTCTTTTTCCTTATTTGCTATATTTTGCCTAATTAATCCAAGGATTTGATATCTCTTTGAAGCTGCAATTCCACAATGCTCTGAAACCTTCATATCAGCACTAATGGTTAACCATAAGTACTTTTCTTTTACAGCAGTACTTAGTACAGTACCCCCCCCCATTGCATAGTCTACCTCTTCGTTCCCATGTCCTGTGTGGAGGCATTTACATTTCCCAAAATTGAACAGCATTTGCCACTTTTCAGACCATTTGATCAACTTGTGAAGATCATCGTCTAAATGTTGTCTATCTCCATCACTTTTAATCCTTCTAAACACTTTTGTATCATCTGCAAATTTCAACACCTTGCTTGTTATTTCATCATCCAAACCCGCCATTGTATATTCTAGTACACGTTGTCTTCTGTCAATCAGCCATTTTTCTACCCATTTGATTATACCATTTCCTATGCCATGGGCCTTTAGTTTAAGCAGTAATCTTTGATGTGGTACTTTGTCAAAAGTTTTTTGAAAATCTAAGTAGATGATATCTACTGGTGGTCCCTCATCTACCCACTCGGTGATGTCTTCCAAAATACAACATATTTGTTAAGCATGACCTCGCTTTTAAAAACCATGTTGAGATGGGTTCATCCAGTTATGTTTAACAAAAAATCCACCATGTTATCTTTAATTAGTCTTTCTAAAAGTTTGCAAATCACTGATGTTAAACTCACTGGTCTATAGTTGTCTGACTTGTTTCTCAAACCTTTTTTAAATAACGATATAATGTTTGCCTCTTTCCATTCTAAAGGAACCACTCCCTCTTCTAATGACAAATTGAAAACTACAGCAAGCGGTACGCTAATTTGTTCTACAATTTCCAATAGTAGTTTGGGCGGAATCCCATCCACTCCAGGTGATTTATTATCCTTCATAGCCCTTATTTTCTTAGCTACCATTTCCAGGATTACAATTAACTGTAATAAATAGTCTGAATCTGCTCCCCTGAACTGGCAGTGAACTAATATCTTCCCTGGTAAACACTGAACTAAAATACTCATTCAGGTCTTCTGCCATTAAGAATACCTCTGATATTATATTTCTTACAATATCATCTAGAGGACCGACCTTATCCTGAACTTTCTGTTACATACGCATAAAAACTGTTGCTGTCATGTTTTATATTAGAAGCTAATTTATGTTCATAGCTTCTCTTTGAATTTATAATGTCTGCTGTAGCTTGGTTAAGTGCTTATTTATAAATGTTGTAGTCTTTATCATTTCCAGTACATCTATATGACTTCCATATAATTTGTTTATACATAATTTTTCTAATGGCTTCCTTTGATGTGTTTCTTTTTGGACCGTTTCCCTTGTTTTTTGAACGGTACAAATTTATCGACTATGCACTTAATTTCACTCTTTAAGATATTCCAGCATTCTGTTGCTGTCTTATTTTTAAGTGTGTTATTCCAGTCTATCTTTGCTAAATATTTCTTCATGTCCTTATACCTTCATTTGTGGATATTTCTCCTGTACTGCTTTTTACTATTCCTTTCTCATTTTACTTTGATACTAAAATGTATCTGGTTGTGATCACAGTGGCTCACATATATTGACATTGTCAACTAATTCATTCTGTGAGGACAAAACTATGTCTAGCTCTGGTTGGTTATAGCACATGTTGAGAAAGGAAAGTATCTTGTACTAAAACTAAAAACTTGTGGTCCTCACTCCCCATACTCTGTACAGATTTCCATTGTATATGCCCGTGGTTAAAATCTCCACAGTAATACAGTCCCGTTTGCTTACTTCCCTTACAGCGTTTTTTATTTTCTTCTGTGCTTATGGTTGGACTTCGATAAACTAACCCAACTGTTAACGTTGAGTTTCCTGTAACTATGTTACACCATACAGCTTCTTCGCAATCTGCTCCTCTTTCTAATTTTATTTCATAAGCCTGGATAGATTCTTTAATATATAAAATAACTCCACCTCCTTTCTTCCTATTCTATCTTTCCTAAACATTACATATCCTGTCAGTCCCAATTCGGTATCTGATATATCTGTGGTGGTTCATGATTCCTATTATGTATCTTCTACCATAATGTTTAGTTCATTTCTTTTGTTTACTATACTCCTTGCATTTAAACAAACACATTTATATCCAGCTTCAGAAGAGTTTTCCAGACTGTTCTTTGCTGATTTATTTGTGCTGTCTTTATCTATGCCTCCAGTTTCAGGCTTCTCTGTGAGTCCCCCCTGCAAATCTAATTTAAATAGATGCAGCCTGTCCCACTGTCAACAGATCGCAGCAGGTTCTCTGAGAAAACTGCTGCCCCCTTTTCCACTAAGATGGAAGCATGAAAACAGGACTGTAAAAATAATTGACACATTACTGTTTTATTGTAGTTAGACATAGGTATCATATCTTCACAGCTGTACAGTGAGTGTAATGAAGCAATGATTTTACTTTCTCTGTTCGTCTTCACAGTGCAATAGTAGACACATTGTTAAGACAGTCTGGTGTGCTGCGATGCCACCACACATGAAGCGGTGAATGTGTGAAATTGTCTTCTTTAATGCATGACAGTAGTCGGTCATTTAGATGCATGGGTTCACAATACTTCCTACGGGTTGAAGCTGGTACAAATCATGTGCTGATTGATCTATCACTTCACATAGCATGATGACCTACCTCCTTCGTGAACTTGAGTGTCTGCAGGGCTAGTTCTTGCATTGGTGACATAATCAATGAATGCACACCAGAGGGCACATGTGTACGCAGTCGCTCAAACATCGGGATGGGGAACGCTGCCATCTTGCCGTTTCCAGTCCTCGCCATAGCAAGCACATCCTTACCATCCATTATGAGAGGAATTGTCTGAAACATTGTAACACAAGACAATGTGTAAATTCAAATGTAATATATACATTTCCTAAAATCTACAATTCTATAGCTGATCCAAACATTTTCAACAGTACATAAAGTATGAAATTTCAAACAAAATATTTACATTTTCAAAAACGATGATGTCCTATTTTAATAATAAATATAGTACAAGTTCCAAATTATTGTTCTGAGACATCTTGCATTGTTGCATAAAATCTAAAAATAATATAAACTATAAAAAGTTATTGTTTGACAAACATAAATACTTCAAATTGATCAATGCAGAGATCAATAGATCAAAACAATTAAACATGTAATGTGATAACAGATTTATAGATGTTTAAATTAAAAAAGTTACATAAAAATAAATCATGCCATGGTTGCTATGATCTAAAAGAAATATTTTCTGCCAGTTTTATTCTGGCTGAGTAAGGCTAGAAGTTTTTCTACAACCACGGTACCAACCTTCTTCTGAATGGGGGTTGGTATCTTGTATCCTTTTCGGATGACTGCATTGAAAACTCCAGGCGAAAGGCCTGAAAATTAAACAAAATATTTAATTGTACACATAAAAAAGACAGAGTACTAATGTTTTCTACATTTCAAAAGTATATCAAAGTATTTTATTTCTCCTTTCTATTAGATGCAGATAAAAAGGCATAAAGGTGTATAAAATACTACATGTAGAAGTGTGTGACTGCAACATCTACCTGATAGACTGCTAAAAATTCACTAAATTCCAACAGAAAAAGAACTGAGTATTAAAGTTTCTCATTTTGAAAAAACTTTCACAAATTTGTTTTTATATAATCCAACAAAACACCAGCTAAATTCTTAAAGTTAGTTTTTAACAACTTATGTGAAAGTAAAATGTGATTCACATTTGCAACCTGTGCTTTATATTAGTGTTTCTCAACCGGTGTGACCCCTCAACCTCCCAAGTGTGTCGTGACATCTCTGGTGACGGTGTGCCCCCTCAACCTCCCAAGTGTGTCGCTGCACACTGATGACGGTGTGCCCCCTGAATCTCCCAAGTGTGTCGTGACATCTCTGGTGACGGTGTGCCCCCTCAACCTCCCAAGTGTGTCGCTGCACACTGGTGATGGTGTGCCCCTCAACCTATCAAGTGTGTCGCGACATCTCTGGTAATTACAATAAAAAGTAAAAATGTTCTTGTCTTAATATTAAGCTACATTCATAGACACTGTTCTAAATTTCACCGTTTTATAAGCATGATGTCAGCGTTCTATTATGTGTATCTTGAGAGGAAAAGAAGACGGACAGAGATGTGTATGTTTTCATTAGTTCACCTGCATCCATCGTTAGTCCAACATATGATTTAATTTCTTATTGGTGTACTAAGCACTAGGACTTTGCTCACTGGAGATGTTTAAAGAGATGAATAACACACGTCCTGAACAAAAACTACTGAATAATCATAGCAGAACATATAGTTATGCTTTGCAAAACAATTCAGCATTATTTCCAGTAGACTGGCACTGAACAGTATGACTGGGTTTGTGATCCTTTCACGTCATCTGAAGAGGTTTCCGCTGGGGAGCTTCCTCTAAACGTTTGAGAGGAACTGATAGACTTCAGGAGCGATCGCACCCTCATACTTCGTACTTAAGTTCTTTGATGTGCCCCCAGGACATATTTTGGGTCCATGTAAAAAATTAGTATCAAACCATTGCTGATCGTACCATTTATGTGTTGCTATGATTTATGACAACATACCTGTGTGAGGTCAACTTCTCGACATTAATACTTATCAAGACCAAAAAGGATCAGGAACTTTATGTAAATCTTTCCAGCACAGAGCCGAACATTAAACGTCTCTGTTCCAGAAGACAGGTGCAAGTTTCTCACTAATGCCATGCAAATAGATGGTCTGGCCTATACATTAATTGTTTAACATGTGATCTGTAATGATTATTTGAGAGACGTGTTTGGAAACAGAATATATATTTGCTTGAAAAATTGAATGGTAATTGAGATTTATTTTTTAAATAAAACTACAATACGTATTAATATATATTTCGTATGACACTTGAAATTAAATGATTTCTATTAAAAACAATTCATTTTTTCTAATACCCATATGAATACTCTTTCAGGAACAACATTCAGTATGTCAATATCTTGTTTGATGTTGATTTTATAGGCTTTTTTCTATTCAAAACTGGAGAAAATTGATGTGAGTTTTGGTGTCGTATGGACATGGCTAATAAATCTACAAACAAATTATGCTGAGATCGTTGATATTATAATTGCCCCAAATTATGACAAAAACTGTTGGAAAATAATTTCCAATCTGAATTGGCCAATCATACCCCCTCTTTCTTTGGGATAATTAACATAATTTATGTGAGTCGCATATAAATTATAATTTTTAAGTTTTCTGAAAATACAGATACAAATTTTTGGTACAGAAAAACACATTAAGCTGTCAATTGTTATGGTAAAGTTTGTTCACAGTGAAAAAAAATTGAATTGACTCCTTCGCAACAGAATATCACAAGACAAAAAAGTTTCCATCCAACATGAAAACCCTGTCCATCCGACACTAAAACTTTCCATCCAATACAAAAACCAACAGGGATCAGATGAGCATGGAGAAGCATTGAGAAACTTCATCGTTAAGCATTATATCCATAGTTTTTAAGCAAAGCCAAACCAGAGTTTGTTGAAGATAGACCACATGTACATGTAGGCCTATGTACCCTGATACAGCCTTTGCATGACATTTAGATGACATTTCAATGTTCAATGATTTCACATGTTCCAGAGTCACATTCAGAACAGTTATTATGATATAAAAATCAAATACTGATGCGTTACTGGGTATCTATGACTTCTTTGGCTAACATGGGTTTCTTTGTCGGATGGACATTTCATCAAATGATGGATGTAACAGTTTATCATTCCAAAAAGGAAAGATAAACACCAAAGGAAGCTTTTCTACAACATTTTTCTAGGAAACGTGGATTATGGGGGTGAAAATGCTGTTTTATATTTCAATATCTGATGATTCCATGCGACACCAAAACCATTTCCATCTGAAATCAAAACAAATCACACCCCAGAGGAAAAGGGGTTAATCTGAAAAATATTAATTTATATATAGCATAGCCCACCCCTACCACCTCGCCCATCATCTTACCCAGGGAGGACACTGGTATAGTGCGTTAACGCGAAAAACTGTTTCAAATTTATATCACAACAAACATCATTTATACATGTATACTCTCGGAAACTGTCTTCTGTGTGTGAGTGTGTATGTGTATAATCTGTCATACCCATTGACTGGAAGCTGCCAGACTTCTTCTTGCGGTTGTGTTCCATAATAAGAGTCCAAGCTAACTTCTCTGATACTTTTCATCTTCATCAAATCCCTCAACATCACCAGTCGGACACATCTGTCATGTAACAAAGTAGCACATACATTACATTGGCATAGGAACTTGGCATTGGCATGCCGCTGTCGGTTCGGTCAGACATGAAAACGGGGTGCATTTTTTGCTGTGACATAAATTTTGGCTTTGACTCTCACTCAATCACTCAACACTATCAGACATGACATTCGAAGGTGGGAGGCAGGGGGTTGTTGTTACAATATTTTCACAATAACATATCATTTTTGCCTACCATCTCGTGAACTTTTCCGTGCTATCAGACATAACAATGGAAGATGGGGAGAAGAGGGGTATTCTTGTTGACAATTTTAATGGATTACGTTCTAAATTTTGCTACTTTTATTACAAAACCACTCAATACCCAGGTATTTGGGGAAGTCAGACCCCCTTTCTCAACCCTTATCCCCCAACTACCCCGGTTCCAATGCTGATGCATTAGATACATGTCTACTACACAATATTGGTGAAAGACGAGCTCATGCTTCGTCTCCATCCAAAAATGCATGCTACATAATGGGCTTATGGCAATTCGGACTACTAAAACTGCCCGTACAGCTTATCACATATGTCATGCATCTAGAGACACATCTACATTAACAGGTGTTCAACAACTATTAATTGGCAGGGTCCTTTTTCGGACATTAATGCCAAGAGATGGGAGTTTTAGAGAATGAGTTCCCAGATCTCATGAAATCCGGCCTCATAACCCACCAACGGTCCTAGGTGGGCTACACACAACAATTGTAAGAAGGCATTTCAGCATCTATATAGCATTCAAACGAGGAAAACAGTTCATTATTTTTTTCAGCTACACATCTTTGGCCGGTCACCTAAAGAACTTGTATGTTACTGTCAGGGCTTAGACTTGGCATTATGCATCATAATACCACTGCAATCGTTTTGGTCCCATTCGCCCATTGTAGACAATACACAACATTTGGTTGTGAATAGCCAAGATGTGCGATAACCTTGACTACCGCATATCAAATATTAAGGGCAATGACATACGACTAACGGTCCTAATGATAGGTGTTTCCAACGTTCCGTTTCCCTGTGGGTTACTTTTTACTTCCCCTGGCACAAACACCAGATAGAAGAACCAACGGCTTATACTTCTACGTGGTTGATCGGCATATTTGTGCGTGTCAACAACTGTGCTGCGCCAGATGTGAAGGTGTGAAAAAAGTATAAAGTGCGAGTAAACTTAAAGTATGAACGATGTGTAAATAAAAGCAGAGACCATGGGCATGGCTTAGAACCATGAAACAAACCATTCACCTGAAGGCCTGGATGGTTGTGGCTACCAACACATTGCCGGGGAGGGCATTCCACCAGAACTTATGGCAGAAGACAGACTATAATATGCCTGGGATGATGTTGAATGATGGAATTTACGCTCAGCCTCCGAAGTATCAAAGCTAGGCAAAACTCCACTGATAACGGCGAAATCGAGGTGGATCCGGATTCTATACAAGTGCTCATATAGCCCAATAGTCATTACAGGTTCATACACATAATTCAAGATACTGAATCCTAGATGTAATGCCTCTTCGTTGTCGCTATGCGCGCCATCTTCCGGGACCCCACAGACCCTCCATTCCGCTGTCACGACACGATCATCTTCTGACGTGGGTTCTGTCGAACTTCGAAGTCGTCGTTTTCTTCTTTACGTTCCGTTTTGATTGCGCCTTACCGCATTTTTTTGGAAACTTCTTTGTCATTTTCAACTTCAAATAAATACGTATGCTGGGTGTAAATAATGATTTAACTAGTCTTGGTGAACTTCGCTAGTCCCACAAGTGTTCACTAGTAATAGTACGGGTGATCGAGATCACTGTTAGATTTCCCATTGGCGACCATGTTAACATTTTGTCACATTATAATAAAACTGTACCTGACAAAAATATCAAATTCATTCACAGTCACTGATATCATGTCATTGATATACTGATGAAATGTCGTCAAAATCAAATACCTCCGGCTCTTTTAAAACGCATTCATACACGGTGCGATATTGACCAAAATAACCACATTTTTCTGCACCCACGTGTGAAATGTAAAAAAAATGGCAAAATATCACTCCGCCAACTACACTCTCCCAGATATGCGTCATTTCACTTTCAATACATTCTACGACAGAACCTTTTGATATGCCTGGTTTAGTGCACTCAGTTCACACGCACACGCACACACACACACACACAATATATATATATACACATACCTATATATATATGGAACGGTAACACAACTCCTTAAAGATCTCCAGTGGGACACCCTCCAATCACGAAGAAAAACCCAAAGACTTAGCATATTATATAAAATGGAACATAACCTCATAGATATCCCACTAGATCAATACACCAAACGCAACACCAGATGCTCACGTAAACATAATAAACAGTTAGTACAAATCAGGCACTCGACAAACATATTTGGAAACAGCTTTTTCCCAGTCACAATAAAAGAGTGGAATTCTCTACCTCCAAGCATTGTATCAAGTACGTCACTGAATTCATTCCAGATTAGCCTAGCCCAACATGTAAAAAATTAATCCATAAGAGCCACCATGCGCACTGGCGTGATGTGTCCATAGGACATTTTGCCAGTCAAAATACAGATACAGATATATGTTCGCGTTTCAAACTACGGAGGTATGTAGGATTCGCTTATGCCTTTTCAACGATCTGCCCCGTCCGTCATCGCCATTCGACACGGCTGAGGGCACGACGAATCTCAACATCCACAGCGATTACAGTGTAACTAAAATAATCCTAAACATAACTGATTTCAACCACAACTGCTTATAATAATAATCCTAATCTTCAGAAAAATAGTATGAAAATATACTCGCCATTTCAGCTTCTGACGTGTGGGTAGGGAGTACAGTTCTCACTTTGCGATGCAGTAGACAGTTTACAATTCATAACAGTCGTGACTGGTTCTTGCCTGTATCACAGAATATGCAGGAATAGTTGGCAGATTTTGTTTGGGTAAGTAGTGTAGAGTAGGGTGGGGCATAGCGCCCAGTGTAACAAATATCGTCATTATGGTTGGTTCTATTTAATGCAATATACTTACAAATATCGCTATGTGGAGCCATCAAATGCAATATTCGCCAAAATAGTGGCATGGGCGCTATGCCCCAACATGGGCGCTATACCCCACCTTACTCTATTCACTCTCTTTCAGTGATCAGCGTACAACTGTCTATGCACCTTTAGTTTGGATCTTTCTCTGCCGTTTCTCTCGTTTCGCAGTCTGTAAGTCGCCGGTATACCACGCTGCATCTTGCCGTAATCGGACATGCTTTTCTTGCTTAGGCGCGAGCGAATCAACTAAGCTGACCAGCATATGATCGTATTGATCAACCAGTTCTTCTACGTTCAGCAAGTCAAGACCATACGATCGGAACAGTGGAATGTCTTGTCGAAAAGATACTGCATCAATGATGCGTAACTTGCTATATTTGATTTTCATCAAACCAATGCGATGTTGAACAATGTCTATGTTGAAACTCACCGCAAAGTGGTCAGAAAGGCCCATGTCCGTAATGGTAACATTTCGAACATGGTGTTCGTCCGTGCTGAGGGTCATGAGTACATCCAACGTGTGTCCTTTCCTATGGGTTGGCCCGCGAACATGCAACACCATTCCTGGGACATTCACAGAATTGATCAGTCGCCGTGCATCAATATTTGCAGCGTTTTAAATATGAAAGTTCAAA
>JAHLWY010001399.1:0-21198 GCA_020002185.1 Paraescarpia echinospica | reverse complement strand
CCTAGGGTGAACTTAATTGTGAGGTCACTGTATTAGCAGCACTAACTTCTACTCTTTACTTGTACAGAAATAATGAGTGATTGTACCAAGGTGACCTTAATTGTTCGGTAATAATATTAGCAGGACTAACTGCTACATGTTACTGGTGCAAAATAATTTGGTACTTTTCTAGGGTGACCTTAATTGTGAGGTGACTGTATCAGTAGGACTAATTTCTACATTTTACCTCTACACAAATAATTTCCGATTGTACCAGGGTGTCCTTAATAGTCTGGTGACTGTTTTGATAATACTAATTTCTACACTTTACTGGTACAGAAATAATGAGGGACTGTTTCAAGGTGACCTTAATTGTGAGGTGACTATATTAGCAGGACTAACTTTCTACACTTTGCTGTTACATAAATAATTTGGGACACTCCCAGGGTGACCTTAATTATGAGGTGACTCTATTAGCAGCAGTATCCTTCTACATTTTACTGTTGTAGAAATAATTTAAGACTACCAAGGTGACCATAATTGTGAGGTGACCTTATTAGCAGGACTTACATCTACACGTTACTGCTACAGAAATAATTTCAGACTGTAGCAAGGTGACCTTAATTGTGAGGTCACTGTATTAGCTAGAATAACTTCTTCACTTTATTGGTACAGAAATCATTTGGGACTGTCCCAGTGTGACCTTAGTTAACAGGTCTAAACTCTATGCTTTAGTGGTACAGACATATTTTGGGACTTTTCCAGGGTGACTTTAATTGTGAGGTGACTATATTAGCAGGACTAACTTCCACACTTTACTGGCACAGAAATCATTTGGTACAGTCCTAGGATGACCTTAATTGTGAGGTGACTGTATTAGTAGGACTAACATCTACACTTTTCTTGTACAGAAATAATTTGGTACTGTCTTTGGGTGAACTTAATTGTGAGGTAACTGTATTAGCAGGACTAACTTCTACATTTTACTGGTACAGAAATAATATGGGACTGTACCATTTTGACCTTAATAGTCAAGTGACTGTATTACAGAAATAAAGTGGGATTGTACCAAAGTGACCTGATTTGTGAGGTGACTGTATCAGCAGAACTAACTTCCTACACTCTACTGGTACAAAAATAATGTTGGACAGTACGAAGGTGACCTTAACTGTGAGATGACTGTATTAGTAGGGCTAACTTCTACATTTTGTTGTTACAGAAATAATTTCGGACTGTACCAGGGTGTCCTTAATAGTCAGGTGACTGTATTAACAGGCCTAATTTCTACACTTTATTGGTACAGAAGTAATTTCAGACTGTGCATTGGTAACCTTAATTGTGAGGTGACTATTAGAATGACTATCTTATACACTTTACTGGTACAGAAATAATGAGGGACTGTACGGAGGTGACCTTAATTATGAGGTGACTGTATTAGCAGGACTAACTTCTACATTTTAATGGTATACACTTTACTGGTACAGAAATCATTTGTTTTTGTCCTAGGGTGAACTTAATTGTGGGGTGACTGTATTAGCAACACTAACTTCTACACTTTACTTGTACAGAAATAATGAGTGATTGTTCCAAGGTGAACTTAATTGTTAGGTGATTGTATTAGCAGGACTAACTTCTACACCTTACTGGTGCAAAAATAATTTTGGACACTCCCAGGGTGACCTTAATTATGAGGTGATTCTACTAGCAGGAGTATCCTTCTACATTTTACTGGTGTAGAAATAATTTCAGACTAGTAAGGTGACCTTAATTGTGAGGTAACTGTATTACCAGGACTAAATTGTACACTTTACATGTACAGAAATAATTTGGTACTGTCTTTGGGTGACCTTAATTGTGAGATGACTGTATTAGCAGGACTAACTTCTACACGTTACTGCTACAGAAATAATTTCAGACTGTACAAAGGTGACCTTCATTGTGAGGTCACTGTATTAGCTAGACTAACTTCTGCACTTTACTGGTACAGAAATAATTTGATACTGTCCCAGTGTGACCTTAATTAGCAGGACTAACTTCATTGTTATAGAAAAATTTTGTAATGTTCCAAGGTGATTTCAATTATGAGGTGACTATATTAGAGGACTAACATCCACATTTTACTTGTGCAAAAATAATTTTGTACTGTCTTGGTAATGGTCAGGTGAATGTATTAGCAGGATCTATTTCTACACTTTACTGGTACAGAAATAATAAGGCACTGTACCATAGTGACCTTAATTGTGAGGTAACTGTATTACCAAGACAAAATTCTACACTTTAATTGTACAGATATAATGAGTGATTGTACCAAGGTGACCTTAATAGTCAAGTGACTGTATTAGCAGAATTAATTTCTACACTTTACTGGTACATCAATAATTTTGGACTCTCCCAGTGCGACCTTAATTATGAGGTGATTGTATTAGCAGGACTAACTTCTATACCTTACTGGTGCAAAAATAATTTCGGACACTCCCAGGGTGACCTTAATTATGAGGTGACTCTATTAGCAGGAATATCCTTCTACATTTTACTGGTGTAGAAATAATTTCAGACTACCAAGGTGACCTTAATTGTGAGGTAACTGTATTACCAGGACTAAATTCTACACTTTACATGTACAGAAATCATTTGGTACTGTCTTTGGGTGACCGTTATTGTGAGATGACTGTATTAGCAGGACTAACTTCTACATTTTACTGGTACAAAAATAATTTGGGACTGTACCATGGTGACCTTAATGAATAGTACTAACATCTACACGTTACTGCTACAGAAATAATTACAGACTGTACCAAGGTGACCTTCATTGTGAGGTCACTGTATTCGCTAGACTAACTTCTTTACTTTATTCGTACAGAAATCATCTGGGACTGTCCCAGGGTGACCTTAATTAACAGGACTAACTCCTATGCTTTAGTGATACAGACATATTTTGGGACTGTTCCAGGGTGACTTTAATTGTGAGGTGACTGTATTAGCTGGACTAACTTCCACACTTTACTGGTGCAAAATTAATTTGGAACTCCCAGGGTGACCTTAGTTAGCAGGATTAACTTCTACGCTTGATTGTTATAAAAAAATTGGGAATGTTCCAGGGTGATTTTAATTGTGAGGTGACAGTATTAGCAGGAATAACATCCACACTTTACTTGAGCAGAAATAATTGTGTTCTGTCCTAGGGTGACCTTACTTGGGAGGTGACTGTATTAGCAGGGCCAATTTCTACACTTTACTAGTACAGAAATAATGTGGGACTGTACCAAGGTGACCTTAATTGTGAGGTGACTGTATTAACACGACTAACTTCTACACTTTATTGGTACACAAATTATTTAGTACTGTCTTTGGGTGACCTTAATTGTGAGGTGACTGTAGTAGCAGTACTAACTTTCTACATTTTATTGTTACATAAATAATTTGGGACTCTCCCAGGGTGACCGTAATTATGAGGTGACTGTATTATCTGAACTAACTTCTACATTTTACTGGTACATAAATCTTTTGGTACTGTGCTAGGGTGACCTTAATTGTGAGGCAATAACTCTATTTATCATTTTTCGCAAAATGTAGAAACCATGTGTCATTAACCACTTTTATCATTTGCCACTGATAGAACATGTGTAAGCCATCTTTAAAAGATACATGCTCCGTTACTTGATATATTATTTGAATATATGTCATTGATAGAATCTATATAATACAAATATACTGGAAAAAGTAAACTATTATCAAGCCTCAGGAATTAAGTAAAACTAAATCGCTTTTATAAAAAACGTTTTAGACTTTTTGGACATACTTTTCAGATATGGTGATCCATGCATGTGCATTAGATTGGCATTGATAGAAAATGCATTTCTGTTTCAGGAGAGGTTCTTTGTCTTGATTCCCAAGTGACTGGTGCAGAAGGTAGAACAACAAATACACAACAACAGATAAGTAACCTTAATTGTCAGGTGACTGTATTAGCAGGACTAACTTCCACATTTTACTGCTGTAGAACTAATTTCAGACTACCAAGGTGACCTCATTTGTGAGGTGACCTTATTAGCACGACTAACTTCTACACCTTACTGGTGCAAAAATAATTTGGTACTCTCCTATGGTGACCTTAATTGTGAGGTAACTGTATTACCAGGACTAAATTGTACACTTTACATGTACAGAAATAATTTGGTACTGTCTTTGGGTGACCTTAATTGTGAGATGACTGTATTAGCAGGACTAACTTCTACACGTTACTGCTACAGAAATAATTTCAGACTGTACAAAGGTGACCTTCATTGTGAGGTCACTGTATTAGCTAGACTAACTTCTGCACTTTACTGGTACAGAAATAATTTGATACTGTCCCAGTGTGACCTTAATTAGCAGGACTAACTTCATTGTTATAGAAAAATTTTGTAATGTTCCCAGGTGATTTCAATTATGAGGTGACTATATTAGAGGACTAACATCCACATTTTACTTGTGCAAAAATAATGTTGTACTGTCTTGGTAATGGTCAGGTGAATGTATTAGCAGGATCTATTTCTACACTTTACTGGTACAGAAATAATAAGGCACTGTACCATAGTGACCTTAATTGTGAGGTAACTGTATTACCAAGACTAAATTCTACACTTTAATTGTACAGATATAATGAGTGATTGTACCAAGGTGACCTTAATAGTCAAGTGACTGTATTAGCAGAATTAATTTCTACACTTTACTGGTACATCAATAATTTTGGACTCTCCCAGTGCGACCTTAATTATGAGGTGATTGTATTAGCAGGACTAACTTCTACACCTTACTGGTGCAAAAATAATTTCGGACACTCCCAGGGTGACCTTAATTATGAGGTGACTCTATTAGCAGGAATATCCTTCTACATTTTACTGGTGTAGAAATAATTTCAGACTACCAAGGTGACCTTAATTGTGAGGTAACTGTATTACCAGGACTAAATTCTACACTTTACATGTACAGAAATCATTTGGTACTGTCTTTGGGTGACCGTTATTGTGAGATGACTGTATTAGCAGGACTAACTTCTACATTTTACTGGTACAAAAATAATTTGGGACTGTACCATGGTGACCTTAATGAATAGTACTAACATCTACACGTTACTGCTACAGAAATAATTACAGACTGTACCAAGGTGACCTTCATTGTGAGGTCACTGTATTCGCTAGACTAACTTCTTTACTTTATTCGTACAGAAATCATCTGGGACTGTCCCAGGGTGACCTTAATTAACAGGACTAACTCCTATGCTTTAGTGATACAGACATATTTTGGGACTGTTCCAGGGTGACTTTAATTGTGAGGTGACTGTATTAGCTGGACTAACTTCCACACTTTACTGGTGCAAAATTAATTTGGAACTCCCAGGGTGACCTTAGTTAGCAGGATTAACTTCTACGCTTGATTGTTATACAAAAATTGGGAATGTTCCAGGGTGATTTTAATTGTGAGGTGACAGTATTAGCAGGAATAACATCCACACTTTACTTGAGCAGAAATAATTTTGTTCTGTCCTAGGGTGACCTTACTTGGGAGGTGACTGTATTAGCAGGGCCAATTTCTACACTTTACTAGTACAGAAATAATGTGGGACTGTACCAAGGTGACCTTAATTGTGAGGTGACTGTATTAACACGACTAACTTCTACACTTTATTGGTACACAAATTATTTAGTACTGTCTTTGGGTGACCTTAATTGTGAGGTGACTGTAGTAGCAGTACTAACTTTCTACATTTTATTGTTACATAAATAATTTGGGACTCTCCCAGGGTGACCGTAATTATGAGGTGACTGTATTATCTGAACTAACTTCTACATTTTACTGGTACATAAATCTTTTGGTACTGTGCTAGGGTGACCTTAATTGTGAGGCAATAACTCTATTATAATTTTTGCAAAATGTAGAAACCATGTGTCATTAACCACTTTTATCATTTGCCACTGATAGAACATGTGTAAGCCATCTTTAAAAGATACATGCTCCGTTACTTGATATATTATTTGAATATATGTCATTGATAGAATCTATATAATACAAATATACTGGAAAAAGTAAACTATTATCAAGCCTCAGGAATTAAGTAAAACTAAATCGCTTTTATAAAAAACGTTTTAGACTTTTTGGACATACTTTTCAGATATGATGATCCATGCATGTGCATTAGATTGGCATTGATAGAAAATGCATTTCTGTTTCAGGAGAGGTTCTTTGTCTTGATTCCCAAGTGACTGGTGCAGAAGGTAGAACAACAAATACACAACAACAGATAAGTAACCTTAATTGTGAGGTGACTGTATTAGCAGGACTAACTTCCACATTTTACTGCTGTAGAACTAATTTCAGACTACCAAGGTGACCTCATTTGTGAGGTGACCTTATTAGCACGACTAACTTCTACACCTTACTGGTGCAAAAATAATTTGGTACTCTCCTATGGTGACCTTAATTGTGAGGTGACTGTATTAGTAGGACTAATTTCTACATTTTACCTGTACAGAAATAATTTCAGACTGTACCAGGGTGTCATTAATAGTCAGGTGACTGTTTTAGTAATACTAATTTATACACTTTACTGGTACAGAAATAATGAGGGGCTGTACCAAGGTGACCTTAATTGTGAGGTGATTATATTAGCAGGACTAACTTTCTACACTTTACTGTTACATAAATAATTTGGGACACTCCTAAGGTGACCTTAATTATGAGGTGACTCTATTAGCAGGAGTATCCTACATTTTTGTGGTGTAGAAATGATTTCAGACTACCAAGGTGACGTTAATTGTGAGGTGAATGTATTAGCAGGACTAACTTCTTCACTTTATTGGTACAGAAATCATTTGGGACTGTCCCAGGGTGACCTTAATTAGCAGGACTAACATCTATGCTTTATTGTTATAGAACAATTTAGCAATGTTCCAGGTTGATTTTAATTGGGAGGTGACTGTATTAGCAGGACTAACATCCACATTTTACTTGTGTAGAAATAATTTTGTACTGTCTTTGTAATGGTCGGGTGAATATATTATCAGGATCTATTTCTACACTTTACTGGTACAGAAATAATAAGGCACTGTACCAAGGTGACCTTAATTATGAGGTGACTGTATTAGCAGGACTGACATCTACATTTTAATGGTATACACTTTACTGGTACAGAAATAATTTGGTTGTGTTCTAGGGTGAACTTAATTGTGAGGTGACTGTATTAGCAGCACTAACTTCTACACTTTACTTGTACAGATATAATGAGTGATTGTACCAAGGTGACCTTAATAGTCAAGTGACTGTATTAGCAGAATTAATTTCTACACTTTACTGGTACATAAATAATTTTGGACTCTCCCAGTGCGACCTTAATTATGAGGTGATTGTATTAGTAGGACTAACTTCTACACCTTACTGGTGAAAAAATAATTTCGGACACTCCCAGGGTGACCTTAATTATGAGGTGACTCTATTAGCAGGAATATCCTTCTACATTTTACTGGTACAGAAATAATTTCAGACTGTAGCAAGGTGACCTTCATTGTGAGGTCACTGTATTAGCTAGAATAACTTCTTCACTTTATTGGTACAGAAATCATTTGGGACTGTCCCAGTGTGACCTTAGTTAACAGGTCTAACTTCTATGCTTTAGTGGTACAGACATATTTTGGGGCTTTTCCAGGGTGACTTTAATTGTGAGGTGACTATATTAGCAGGACTAACTTCCACACTTTACTGGTACAGAAATCATTTGGTACAGTCCTAGGATGACCTTAATTGTGAGGTGACTGTATTAGTAAAACTAACATCTACACTTTTCTTGTACATAAATCATTTGGTACTGTCTTTGGGTGAACTTAATTGTGAGGTAACTGTATTAGCAGGACTAACTTCTACATTTTACTGGTACAGAAATAATATGGGACTGTACCATGTTGACCTTAATAGTAAAGTGACTGTATTACAGAAATAAAGTGGGATTGTACCAAAGTGACCTGATTTGTGAGGTGACTGTATCAGCAGAACTAACTTCCTACACTCTACTGGTACAAAAATAATGTTGGACAGTACGAAGGTGACCTTAACTGTGAGATGACTGTATTAGTAGGGCTAACTTCTACATTTTGTTGTTACAGAAATAATTTCCGACTGTACCAGGGTGTCCTTAATAGTCAGGTGACTGTATTAACAGGCCTAATTTCTACACTTTATTGGTACAGAAGTAATTTCAGACTGTGCATTGGTAACCTTAATTGTGAGATGACTATTAGAATGACTATCTTATACACTTTACTGGTACAGAAATAATGAGGGACTGTACGGAGGTGACCTTAATTATGAGGTGACTGTATTAGCAGGACTAACTTCTACATTTTAATGGTATACACTTTACTGGTACAGAAATCATTTGTTTGTGTCCTAGGGTGAACTTAATTGTGGGGTGACTGTATTAGCAACACTAACTTCTACACTTTACTTGTACAGAAATAATGAGTGATTGTTCCAAGGTGACCTTAATTGTTAGGTGATTGTATTAGCAGGACTAACTTCTACACCTTACTGGTGCAAAAATAATTTTGGACACTCCCAGGGTGACCTTAATTATGAGGTGATTCTACTAGCAGGAGTATCCTTCTACATTTTACTGGTGTAGAAATAATTTCAGACTAGTAAGGTGACCTTAATTGTGAGGTAACTGTATTACCAGGACTAAATTGTACACTTTACATGTACAGAAATAATTTGGTACTGTCTTTGGGTGACTTTAATTGTGAGATGACTGTATTAGCAGGACTAACTTCTACACGTTACTGCTACAGAAATAATTTCAGACTGTACAAAGGTGACCTTCATTGTGAGGTCACTGTATTAGCTAGACTAACTTCTGCACTTTACTGGTACAGAAATAATTTGATACTGTCCCAGTGTGACCTTAATTAGCAGGACTAACTTCATTGTTATAGAAAAATGTTGTAATGTTCCAAGGTGATTTCAATTATGAGGTGACTATATTAGAGGACTAACATCCACATTTTACTTGTGCAAAAATAATTTTGTACTGTCTTGGTAATGGTCAGGTGAATGTATTAGCAGGATCTATTTCTACACTTTACTGGTACAGAAATAATAAGGCACTGTACCATAGTGACCTTAATTGTGAGGTAACTGTAATACCAAGACTAAATTCTACACTTTAATTGTACAGATATAATGAGTGATTGTACCAAGGTGACCTTAATAGTCAAGTGACTGTATTAGCAGAATTAATTTCTACACTTTACTGGTACATCAATAATTTTGGACTCTCCCAGTGCGACCTTAATTATGAGGTGATTGTATTAGCAGGACTAACTTCTACACCTTACTGGTGCAAAAATAATTTCGGACACTCCCAGGGTGACCTTAATTATGAGGTGACTCTATTAGCAGGAATATCCTTCTACATTTTACTGGTGTAGAAATAATTTCAGACTACCAAGGTGACCTTAATTGTGAGGTAACTGTATTACCAGGACTAAATTCTACACTTTACATGTACAGAAATCATTTGGTACTGTCTTTGGGTGACCGTTATTGTGAGATGACTGTATTAGCAGGACTAACTTCTACATTTTACTGGTACAAAAATAATTTGGGACTGTACCATGGTGACCTTAATGAATAGTACTAACATCTACACGTTACTGCTACAGAAATAATTACAGACTGTACCAAGGTGACCTTCATTGTGAGGTCACTGTATTCGCTAGACTAACTTCTTTACTTTATTCGTACAGAAATCATCTGGGACTGTCCCAGGGTGACCTTAATTAACAGGACTAACTCCTATGCTTTAGTGATACAGACATATTTTGGGACTGTTCCAGGGTGACTTTAATTGTGAGGTGACTGTATTAGCTGGACTAACTTCCACACTTTACTGGTGCAAAATTAATTTGGAACTCCCAGGGTGACCTTAGTTAGCAGGATTAACTTCTACGCTTGATTGTTATACAAAAATTGGGAATGTTCCAGGGTGATTTTAATTGTGAGGTGACAGTATTAGCAGGAATAACATCCACACTTTACTTGAGCAGAAATAATTGTGTTCTGTCCTAGGGTGACCTTACTTGGGAGGTGACTGTATTAGCAGGGCCAATTTCTACACTTTACTAGTACAGAAATAATGTGGGACTGTACCAAGGTGACCTTAATTGTGAGGTGACTGTATTAACACGACTAACTTCTACACTTTATTGGTACACAAATTATTTAGTACTGTCTTTGGGTGACCTTAATTGTGAGGTGACTGTAGTAGCAGTACTAACTTTCTACATTTTATTGTTACATAAATAATTTGGGACTCTCCCAGGGTGACCGTAATTATGAGGTGACTGTATTATCTGAACTAACTTCTACATTTTACTGGTACATAAATCTTTTGGTACTGTGCTAGGGTGACCTTAATTGTGAGGCAATAACTCTATTCATCATTTTTCGCAAAATGTAGAAACCATGTATCATTAACCACTTTTATCATTTGCCACTGATAGAACATGTGTAAGCCATCTTTAAAAGATACATGCTCCGTTACTTGATATATTATTTGAATATATGTCATTGATAGAATCTATATAATACAAATATACTGGAAAAAGTAAACTATTATCAAGCCTCAGGAATTAAGTAAAACTAAATCGCTTTTATAAAAAACGTTTTAGACTTTTTGGACATACTTTTCAGATATGGTGATCCATGCATGTGCATTAGATTGGCATTGATAGAAAATGCATTTCTGTTTCAGGAGAGGTTCTTTGTCTTGATTCCCAAGTGACTGGTGCAGAAGGTAGAACAACAAATACACAACAACAGATAAGTAACCTTAATTGTCAGGTGACTGTATTAGCAGGACTAACTTCCACATTTTACTGCTGTAGAACTAATTTCAGACTACCAAGGTGACCTCATTTGTGAGGTGACCTTATTAGCACGACTAACTTCTACACCTTACTGGTGCAAAAATAATTTGGTACTCTCCTATGGTGACCTTAATTGTGAGGTGACTGTATTAGTAGGACTAATTTCTACATTTTACCTGTACAGAAATAATTTCAGACTGTACCAGGGTGTCATTAATAGTCAGGTGACTGTTTTAGTAATACTAATTTATACACTTTACTGGTACAGAAATAATGAGGGGCTGTACCAAGGTGACCTTAATTGTGAGGTGATTATATTAGCAGGACTAACTTTCTACACTTTTCTGTTACATAAATAATTTGGGACACTCCTAAGGTGACCTTAATTATGAGGTGACTCTATTAGCAGGAGTATCCTACATTTTTGTGGTGTAGAAATGATTTCAGACTACCAAGGTGACGTTAATTGTGAGGTGAATGTATTAGCAGGACTAACTTCTTCACTTTATTGGTACAGAAATCATTTGGGACTGTCTCAGGGTGACCTTAATTAGCAGGACTAACATCTATGCTTTATTGTTATACAAACATTTTGGAATGTTCCAGGGTGATTTTAATTGTGAGGTGACTATATTAGAGGACTAACATCCACATTTTACTTGTGCAGAAATCATTTTGTACTTGGTAATGGTCAGCTGAATGTATTAGCAGGACCTATTTCTACACTTTACTGGTACAGAAATAATAAGGGACTGTACCAAGGTGACCTTAATTATGAGGTGACTGTATTAGCAGGACTATCTTCTACATTTTAATGGTATAAACTTTACTGGTACACAAATCATTTAGTTCTGTCCTAGGGTGAACTTAATTGTGAGGTCACTGTATTAGCAGCACTAACTTCTACTCTATACTTGTACAGAAATAATGAGTGATTGGACCAAGGTGACCTTAATTGTTAGGTAATTGTATTAGCAGGACTAACTGCTACACCTTACTGGTGCAAAAATAATTTGGGACACACCCAGGGTGACCTTAATTATGAGGTGACTCTATTAGCAGCAGTATCCATCTACATTTACTGGTGTAGAAATAATTTAAGACTACCAAGGTGACCATAATTGTGAGGTGACCTTATTAGCAGGACTAACTTCTACACGTTACTGCTACAGAAATAATTTCAGACCGTAGCAAGGTGACCTTCATTGTGAGGTCACTGTATTAGCTAGAATAACTTCTTCACTTTACTGGTACAGAAATCATTTGGGACTGTCCCAGGGTGACCTTCGTTAACAGGTCTAACTTCTATGCTTTAGTGGTGCAGACATATTTTGGGACTGTTCCAGGGTGACTTTAATTGTGAGGTGACTATATTAGCAGGACTAACTTCCACACTATACTGGTACAGAAATCATTTGGTACAGTCCTAGGATGACCTTAATTGTGAGGTGACTGTATTAGCAGGACTAACATCTAGACTTTTCTTGTACAGAAATCATTTGGTACTGTCTTTGGGTGAACTTAATTGTAAGGTAACTGTATTAGCAGGACTAACTTCTACATTTTACTGGTACAGAAATAATTTTGGACTGTACCATGGTGACCTTAATAGTTAAGTGACTGTATTAGCAGGATTAATTTCTACACTTTACTGGTACATAAATAATTTGGGACTCTCCCAGGGTGACCTTAATTATCAGGTGACTGTTAGCAGGACTAACTTCTACACTTTACTGGTACAAAAATAATGTAGGACTGTACAAAGGTGTCTTTATTTGTGAGGTGACTGTATCATCATGAATAACTTTCTCACCTTTCTGGTGCAGAAATAATTTGGTACTCTCTTAGGGTGACCTTAATTGTGAGGTGACTGTTTTACAAGGGGTAAATTCTACACTTTATTATTACAGAAATAATGTGTCACTGTTCCATGGTGACCTTAATTGTGAGGTAACTGTATTACCAAGACTAAATTCTACACTTTACATGTACAGAAATCATTTGTTTCTGTCTTTGGGTGACCTTAATTGTGATGTGACTGTATTAGCAGGACTAACTTCTACACTTTACTGGTACAGAAATAATGTGGGATTGTACCAAAGTGACCTGATTTGTGAGGTGACTGTATCAGCAGAACTAACTTCCTACACTCTACTGGTACAAAAATAATGTTGGACAGTACGAAGGTGACCTTAACTGTGAGATGACTGTATTAGTAGGGCTAACTTCTACATTTTGTTGTTACAGAAATAATTTCGGACTGTACCAGGGTGTCCTTAATAGTCAGGTGACTGTATTAGGAGGCCTAATTTCTACACTTTATTGGTACAGAAGTAATTTCAGACTGTGCATTGGTAACCTTAATTGTGAGGTGACTATTAGAATGACTATCTTATACACTTTACTGGTACAGAAATAATGAGGGACTGTACGAAGGTGATCTTAATTGTGAGGTGACTGAATTAACGGGACTAACTTCTGCACTTTACTGGTACAGAAATCATTTGGTACTGTCCCAGTGAGACCTTAATTAGCAGGACTAACTTCTATGCTTTATTGTTATAGAACAATTTAGGAATGTTCCAGGTTGATTTTAATTGTGAGGTGACTGTATTAGCAGGACTAACATCCACATTTTACTTGTGTAGAAATAATTTTGTACTGTCTTTGTAATGGTCAGGTGAATATATTATCAGGATCTATTTCTACACTTTACTGGTACAGAAATAATAAGGCACTGTACCAAGGTGACCTTAATTATGAGGTGACTGTATTAGCAGGACTGACATCTACATTTTAATGGTATACACTTTACTGGTACAGAAATAATTTGGTTGTGTCCTAGGGTGAACTTAATTGTGAGGTGACTGTATTAGCAGCACTAACTTCTACACTTTACTTGTACAGATATAATGAGTGATTGTACCAAGGTGACCTTAATAGTCAAGTGACTGTATTAGCAGAATTAATTTCTACACTTTACTGGTACATAAATAATTTTGGACTCTCCCAGTGCGACCTTAATTATGAAGTGATTGTATTAGCAGGACCAACTTCTACACCTTACTGGTGAAAAAATAATTTCGGACACTCCCAGGGTGACCTTAATTATGAGGTGACTCTATTAGCAGGAATATCCTTCTACATTTTACTGGTGTAGAAATAATTTCAGACTACCAAGGTGACCTTAATTGTGAGGTAACTGTATTACCAGGACTAAATTCTACACTTTACATGTACAGAAATCATTTGGTACTGTCTTTGGGTGACCGTTATTGTGAGATGACTGTATTAGCAGGACTAATTTCTACATTTTACTGGTACAGAAATAGTTTGGGACTGTACCATGGTGACCTTAATGAACAGTACTAACATCTGCACGTTACTGCTACAGAAATAATTACAGACTGTACCAAGGTGACCTTCATTGTGAGGTCACTGTATTCGCTAGACTAACTTCTTTACTTTATTCGTACAGAAATCATCTGGGACTGTCCCAGGGTGACCTTAATTAACAGGACTAACTCCTATGCTTTAGTGATACAGACATATTTTGGGACTGTTCAAGGGTGACTTTAATTGTGAGGTGACTGTATTAGCTGGACTAACTTCCACACTTTACTGGTGCAAAAATAATTTGGAATTCCCAGGGTGACCTTAGTTAGCAGGATTAACTTCTACGCTTGATTGTTATACAAAAAATTGGGAATGTTCCAGGGTGATTTTAATTGTGAGGTGACAGTATTAGCAGGAATAACATCCACACTTTACTTGAGCAGAAATAACTTTGTTCTGTCCTAGGGTGACCTTACTTGGGAGGTGACTGTATTAACACGACTAACTTATACACTTTATTGGTACACAAATTATTTAGTACTGTCTTTGGGTGACCTTAATTGTGAGGTGACTGTAGTAGCAGTAATAACTTCTACTCTTTACTGGTACAGAAATAATGAGGGACTGTTACAAGGTGACCTTAATTTTAATGTGACTATATTAGCAGGACTAACTTCTACACTTTACTGGTACAGAAATAATGTGGGACTGTTCCAAGGTGACCTTAACTGTGAGGTGATTGTATTAGCAGGACTAACTTATATATTTTACTGGTACTGAAGTAATTTGTGACTGTACCAGGATGACCTTAATAGACAGGTGACTGTATTAGCAGGACTAATTTCTACATTCTACTGGTACATAAATAATTTCAGCCTGTACCAAGGTGACCTTAATTGTGAGGTGACTCTATTAGCAGGACTAACTTCCATACTTTACTAGTACAGAAATAATTTCAGACTGTACCAAGGTGACCTTAATTGTGAGGTGACTGTATTAGTAGGACTAACTTCTACACTCTACTGGTACATAAATCATTTGGTACTGTCCGTGGGTGACATTTAGTTCTGAGGCAATAGCTCTAAACATCATTTTTCACAAAATGTAGAAACCATCTGTCATTACCCAGTTGTAAGATTTGCCACTGATAGAACATATGTAAGCCATCTTTAAAAGTTACATGCTCTGTTACTCCATATATTATAGGAATTTCTGTCATTGATATCATCTACATAATACAGGTATACTGGAAAAAATTAATTATTATAAAGCCTCATGAATTAAATAAAACTAAATAGCCTTTATAATAAATGCAATAGACTTTTTGGACATACTTTTTAGTTCTGATGATCCATGCATGTGCATTAGATGGACATTGGTAGAAAATGCATTTCTGTGTCAGGAGAGTTTCGTGGACTTGATTCCCGAGTGACTGGTGCAGAAGGTAGACCAACAAATACACAGCAACAGATAAGTAACCTTAATTGTGAGGTGACTGTATTAGCAGTACTAACTTTCTACATTTTATTGTTATATAAATAATTTGGGACTCTCCCAGGGTGACCGTAATTATGAGGTGACTGTATTATCTGAACTAACTTCTACATTTTACTGGTACATAAATCTTTTGGTACTGTGCTAGGGTGACCTTAATTGTGAGGCAATAACTCTATTCATAATTTTTTGCAAAATGTAGAAACCATGTGTCATTAACCACTTTTATCATTTGCCACTGATAGACACATGTGTAATCCATCTTTAAAAGATACTTGCTCCATTACTTGATATATTATTTGAATATATGTCATTGATAGCATCTATATAATACAAATATACTGGAAAAAGTAAACTATTATCAAGCCTCAGGAATTAAGTAAAACTAAATCGCTTTTATAAAAAACGTTTTAGACTTTTTGGACATACTTTTCAGATATGATGATCCATGCATGTGCATTAGATTGGCATTGATAGAAAATGCATTTCTGTTTCAGGAGAGGTTCTTTGTCTTGATTCCCAAGTGACTGGTGCAGAAGGTAGAACAACAAGTACACAGCAACAGATAAGTAACCTTAATTGTGAGGTGACTGTATTAGCAGGACTAACTTCCACATTTTACTGCTGTAGAACTAATTTCAGACTACCAAGGTGACCTCATTTGTGAGGTGACCTTATTAGCAGGACAAACTTCTACACCTTGCTGGTGCAAAAATAATTTGGTACTCTCCTATGATGACCTTAATTGTGAGGTGACTGTTTTACAAGGGGTAAATTATACACTTTATTATTACAGAAATAATGTGTCACTGTACCATAGTGACCTTAATTGTGAGGTAACTGTATTACCAAGACTAAATTCTACACTTTATATGTACAGAAATCATTTGTTTCTGTCTTTGGGTGACCTTAATTGTGAGGTGACTATATTAGCAGGACTAACTTTCTACACTTTGCTGTTACATAAATAATTTGGGACACTCCCAGGGTGACCTTAATTATGAGGTGACTCTATTAGCAGCAGTATCCTTCTACATTTTACTGGTGTAGAAATAATTTAAGACTACCAAGGTGACCATAATTGTGAGGTGACCTTATTAGCAGGACTAACATCTACACGTTACTGCTACAGAAATAATTTCAGACTGTAGCAAGGTGACCTTCATTGTGAGGTCACTGTATTAGCTAGAATAACTTCTTCACTTTATTGGTACAGAAATCATTTGGGACTGTCCCAGTGTGACCTTAGTTAACAGGTCTAACTTCTATGCTTTAGTGGTACAGACATATTTTGAGACTTTTCCAGGGTGACTTTAATTGTGAGGTGACTATATTAGCAGGACTAACTTCCACACTTTACTGGTACAGAAATCATTTGGTACAGTCCTAGGATGACCTTAATTGTGAGGTGACTGAATTAGTAGGACTAACATCTACACTTTTCTTGTACAGAAATCATTTGGTACTGTCTTTGGGTGAACTTAATTGTGAGGTAACTGTATTAGCAGGACTAACTTCTACATTTTACTGGTACAGAAATAATATGAGACTGTACCATGTTGACCTTAATAGTCAAGTGACTGTATTAGCAGGATTAATTTCTACACTTTACTGGTATATAAATAATTTGGGAATCTCCCAGGGTGACCTTAATTATGAGGTGACTGTATTAGCAGGACTAACTTCTACACTTTACTGGTACAAAAATAATGTAGGATTGTACCAAGGTGTCTTTATTTGTGAGGTGACTGTATCATCAGGAATAACTTCCTCACCTTCCTGGTGCAGAAATAATTTGGTACTCTCTTAGGGTGACCTTAATTGTGAGGTGACTGTTTTACAAGGGGTAAATTCTACACTTTATTATTACAGAAATAATGTGTCACTGTACCATGGTGACCTTAATTGTGAGGTAACTGTATTACCAAGACTAAATTCTACACTTTACATGTACAGAAATCATTTGTTTCTGTCTTTGGGTGACCTTAATTGTGATGTGACTGTATTAGCAGGACTAACTTCTACACTTTACTGGTACAGAAATAATGTGGGATTGTACCAAAGTGACCTGATTTGTGAGGTGACTGTATCAGCAGAACTAACTTCCTACACTCTACTGGTACAAAAATAATGTTGGACAGTACGAAGGTGACCTTAACTGTGAGATGACTGTATTAGTAGGGCTAACTTCTACATTTTGTTGTTACAGAAATAATTTCGGACTGTAATAGGGTGTCCTTAATAGTCAGGTGACTGTATTAGCAGGCCTAATTTCTACACTTTATTGGTACAGAAGTAATTTCAGACTGTGCATTGGTAACCTTAATTGTGAGGTGACTATTAGAATGACTATCTTATACACTTTACTGGTACAGAAATAATGAGGGACTGTACGGAGGTGACCTTAATTGTGAGGTGACTGAATTAACGGGACTAACTTCTGCACTTTACTTGTACAGAAATCATTTGGTACTGTCCCAGTGTGACCTTAATTAGCAGGACTAACTTCTATGCTTTATTGTTATACAACAATTTTTGAATGTTCCAGGGTGATTTTAATTGTGAGGTGACTATATTAGCAGTACTAACATCCACATTTTACTTGTGCAGAAATCATTTTGTACTGTCTTGGTAATGGTCAGCTGAATGTATTATCAGGATCTATTTCTACACTTTACTGGTACAGAAATAATAAGGGACTGTACCAAGGTGACCTTAATTATGAGGTGACTGTATTAGCAGGACTAACTTCTACATTTTAATGGTATACACTTTACTGGTACAGAAATCATTTGTTTGTGTCCTAGGGTGAACTTAATTGTGAGGTGACTGTATTAGCAACACTAACTTCTACACTTTACTTGTACAGAAATAATGAGTGATTGTACCAAGGTGACCTTAATTGTTAGGTGATTGTATTAGCAGGACTAACTTCTACACCTTACTGGTGCAAAAATAATTTTGGGCACTCCCAGGGTGACCTTATTTATCAGGTGATTCTACTAGCAGGAGTATCCTTCTACATTTTACTGGTGTAGAAATAATTTCAGACTAGTAAGGTGACCTTAATTGTGAGGTAACTGTATTACCAGGACTAAATTCTACACTTTACATGTACAGAAATCATTTGGTACTGTCTTTGGGTGACCGTTATTGTGAGATGACTGTATTAGTAGGACTAACATCTACACTTTTCTTGTACAGAAATAATTTGGGGACTGTTTCAAGGTGACCTTAATTGTGAGGTGACTATATTAGCAGGACTAACTTTCTACACTTTGCTGTTACATAAATAATTTGGGACACTCCCAGGGTGACCTTAATTATGAGGTGACTCTATTAGCAGCAGTATCCTTCTACATTTTACTGGTGTAGAAATAATTTAAGACTACCAAGGTGACCACAATTGTGAGGTGACCTTATTAGCAGGACTAACATCTACACGTTACTGCTACAGAAATAATTTCAGACTGTAGCAAGGTGACCTTCATTGTGAGGTCACTGTATTAGCTAGAATAACTTCTTCACTTTATTGGTACAGAAATCATTTGGGACTGTCCCAGTGTGACCTTAGTTAACTGGTCTAACTTCTATGCTTTAGTGGTACAGACATATTTTGGGACTTTTCTAGGGTGACTTTAATTGTGAGGTGACTATATTAGCAGGACTAACTTCCACACTTTACTGGTACATAAATCATTTGGTACAGTCCTAGGATGACCTTAATTGTGAGGTGACTGTATTAGTAGGACTAACATCTACACTTTTCTTGTACAGAAATCATTTGGTACTGTCTTTGGGTGAACTTAATTGTTAGGTAACTGTATTAGCAGGACTAACTTCTACATTTTACTGGTACAGAAATAATATGGGACTGTACCATGTTGACCTTAATAGTCAAGTGACTGTATTAGCAGGATTAATTTCTACACTTTACTGGTATATAAATAATTTGGGAATCTCCCAGGGTGACCTTAATTATGAGGTGACTGTATTAGCAGGACTAACTTCTACACTTCACTGGTACAAAAATAATGTAGGATTGTACCAAGGTGTCTTTATTTGTGAGGTGACTGTATCATCAGGAATAACTTCCTCACCTTTCTGGTGCAGAAATAATTTGGTACTCTCTTAGGGTGACCTTAATTGTGAGGTGATTGTTTTACAAGGGGTAAATTCTACACTTTATTATTACAGAAATAATGTGTCACTGTACCATGGTGACCTTAATTGTGAGGTAACTGTATTACCAAGACTAAATTCTACACTTTACATGTACAGAAATCATTTGTTTCTGTCTTTGGGTGACCTTAATTGTGATGTGACTGTATTAGCAGGACTAACTTCTACACTTTACTGGTACAGAAATAATGTGGGATTGTACCAAAGTGACCTGATTTGTGAGGTGACTGTATCAGCAGAACTAACTTCCTACACTCTACTGGTACAAAAATAATGTTGGACAGTACGAAGGTGACCTTAACTGTGAGATGACTGTATTAGTAGGGCTAACTTCTACATTTTGTTGTTACAGAAATAATTTCGGACTGTAATAGGGTGTCCTTAATAGTCAGGTGACTGTATTAGCAGGCCTAATTTCTACACTTTATTGGTCCAGAAGTAATTTCAGACTGTGCATTGGTAACCTTAATTGTGAGGTGACTATTAGAATGACTATCTTATACACTTTACTGGTACAGAAATAATGAGGGACTGTATGGAGGTGACCTTAATTGTGAGGTGACTGTATTAGCAGGACTAACTTCTACATTTTAATGGTATACACTTTACTGGTACAGAAATCATTTGTTTGTGTCCTAGGGTGAACTTAATTGTGAGGTGACTGTATTAGCAACACTAACTTCTACACTTTACTTGTACAGAAATAATGAGTGATTGTACCAAGGTGACCTTAATTGTTAGGTGATTGTATTAGCAGGACTAACTTCTACACCTTACTGGTGCAAAAATAATTTTGGACACTCCCAGGGTGACCTTAATTATGAGGTGATTCTACTAGCAGGAGTATCCTTCTACATTTTACTGGTGTAGAAATGATTTCAGACTAGTAAGGTGACCTTAATTGTGAGGTAACTGTATTACCAGGACTAAATTCTACACTTTACATGTACAGAAATCATTTGGTACTGTCTTTGGGTGACCGTTATTGTGAGATGACTGTATTAGTAGGACTAACATCTACACTTTTCTTGTACAGAAATAATGAGGGACTGTTTCAAGGTGATCTTAATTGTGAGGTGACTATATTAGTAGGACTAACTTTCTACACTTTGCTGTTACATAAATAATTTGGGACACTCCCAGGGTGACCTTAATTATGAGGTGACTCTATTAGCAGCAATATCCTTCTACATTTTACTGGTGTAGAAATAATTTAAGACTACCAAGGTGACCATAATTGTGAGGTGACCTTATTAGCAGGACTAACATCTACATGTTACTGCTACAGAAATAATTTCAGACTGTAGCA
>JAHLWY010001398.1:0-21208 GCA_020002185.1 Paraescarpia echinospica | reverse complement strand
GAAATGTTTCATGTAGAACATTTCAATATTAGCACTCTTACGTTTCACTTGCAGTATTCAAATTTAGTTCAAGCAGATTACATAAACTGAAACATCATCCAAGAAATGCAATTGCAATGTAATTATGACTGCTGACTGAGAATGTATCAGAACTAAGTATGTGAAGAATGGTTCATGTGCCATCTGGTGGCTAAGGATAGTCTTTTTTATCAAGTATCTGTCCCAGTGTAATAACTCTAAAACAACTATAGTATTCAACTATAATACCTATTACAATATGATGGCAATGGTAGTGAGGAAATGTAGATTTTTCTTGGGGTACAATTTTCTTATAATCTGACAAAACGTTAACTTGGTCACCAGTGGGAAAGTCAACTGTGCTCTGTGCCCTACATCGGTCTCTTGAGTTGAGACACGTGTTGAGCGAAGGTTCCTTTGAATATTTGTAAAAAAATATTTTATTGTATTGCAACAACTGCTTGCCAGAACCTCAGTCTCATATTCTAAGGTTATAAGATTTAAACTTAATCTAAATATCTACACACTGCCGACATTACTTTATGTAATATTTGTGATATGAACCTGTTCATTTTTAAGCTGCCACAAACCAGCATTATCACTCAAAAAGGGCAAAATATTCAATTTAAAAGTGTTACAACACTTGTTTAATGTGTCTTTAGGGGCTAACAACACAATTCCAGTAGTTTATTTACAAGGTTGTCCATCTACATTTACGTTATGACCCTAGATATATGTAGGTATTATATTTGGAGGCAAACTTTTTACAGCATTCCACGTCTGTTCAACCCACTTGGCCTGTGGCGTGTGTATTGGGTGGACACCAAACTGTCAGTACCTTCACTGTAAAATGAACAAAACAAACACAGAGCTAGCAGTATTTGTGAATTTTTAATACTGTACTTTCAGAGGTTTCAAATACAATATTTTATTTAGAACACAGCCGTGTATACAACAGGAAACTAAGCTGCCTGCAGACAATATTGCACAGAGACAAGCAGAATGTAATTGTTCTTAGAAGGTGGCCCAGTAACACACCGAGTTGCCTTAAAACGCTGCATCCAAACAGTGTAGTTTGATCTCTCTGCAATATTTCTGTGGTAATGAGATTACAACATCATTTAACGTCCCTGCGAGTGCCAACGTAATAACTGATGAAGACTGTAAACCACAACTGTCCATTGCTTTCTCATCTAGCCACTTATCCAGGA
The DNA here is from genome assembly GCA_020002185.1 of Paraescarpia echinospica. Taxonomy (NCBI): domain Eukaryota; kingdom Metazoa; phylum Annelida; class Polychaeta; order Sabellida; family Siboglinidae; genus Paraescarpia; species Paraescarpia echinospica. The sequence continues at coordinate 19,979 of JAHLWY010001398.1, read as the reverse complement.
GCACACCAGAGTCTGTGGCAAGTACAACCAAATTCGTCTTTCTTCAGACGCTTAAGTCCTGGGAAAACATAATTAAACAAAACTGTGTTCAGACATTCATTTTTAAGTATTCATCAATGACACAAAATTGTGCGTCAACAGTGTTGAGGAAAATAAATGGAGCAGATAAGATCGATTGGGTTTGTATGTTGCATGCAACCTGTAAAGTGACTTGTTTTTATTGCGACACTGACTCAGATACAGCCAAAAGTGTAGGGAAACATCAGTTTCAATTTGCGACACAATGACTCTGTCACACTCAATTAGATGTCACATTCAATCTGATGTTACATTCAATCAGATGTCACGTGATGTCATCAAAATGACGTATTTCAAACATTCAGCCATTTTCAGGTTTGGATGGTCTACATAAAAAGTATTCTTATTTATATCATCTATGTCAACTGTCTGCATGACATCAGTGCTGTAACAACCATAACTGTGATGTCTCCAATGTCAGTGTCACCCTGTCATCATTATCAAAGTCACCCTGTCATCACTGTTGTGTCACCCAGTCACCACAGTCAGTGTCACCCTGTCATCACTGTTGGTGTCACCCTGTCACCACCACAGTCGGTGTAACACTGTCATCACTGTTGATGTCATCCTGTTATCACTGTTGGTGTTACACTGTCACCAATGTCAGTGTCACCCTGTCACCACTCTCGGTGTCACCCGGTCACCTCCATTTTATCAGTTTGTCACCATTGACAGTGTCACGTACCCTGTCATCACAGCCAGTGTCACACTGTAACCACAGCCAGTGTCACCCTAACACCACAGCCAGTATTACCCTGACTATAGTGATGTGACCACTGACAGTATGGTGATGTGACCACTGATAGTGTGTTGATGTGACCACTGATAGTGTAGTGATGTGACCACTGATAGTGTAGTGATGTGACCACTGACAGTGTGTTGATGTGACCACTGATAGTGTAGTGATGTGACCACTGACAGTGTGGTGATATGACCACTGACTGTGGTGATGTGACCACTGACAGTGTGGTGATATGACCACTGATAGTGTAGTTATGTGACCATTGAGTGTAGTGATGTGACCACTGACAGTGTGTTGATGTGACCACTGATAGTGTAGTGATGTGACCACTGACAGTGTGTTGATGTGACCACTGATAGTGTAGTGATGTGACCATTGAGTGTAGTGATGTGACCACTGAGTGTAGTGATGTGACCACTGACTGTAGTGATGTGACCACTGACAGTGTTGTAATGTGACCACTGAAGGTTTTGCATAATTTAAATGACTAAACATGACATAATTTGACAACTACAAAGATGGTGATATAATGACCAATTTACTTGATGAGAACTGACCTGTGTTACCCTGATATTGCCCCCAAAGAAGAGCAGGGGGTAGGATGATACCATGGTGGTGTCATACAGGAAGATCTAAAAACAAACAGTACAGTGCACTTCACACTGACGGTGCACATATACACAGGCCATGTACACGCACATACATCATAGTTTGAACAAATCACTAACTCATTTCAGATGATCATATTCACAAAATGTGTTACTTCCAATCACCTTTACTTGACCCTCACCTTGGAGATCATCATCTTGAGGTGGTAGACGAGCCAGCGAGAGTTGATCTGCATCGCGCTCCAGTTGACTGACTGTGGATGAAGCAAGATTCACCTCTCTGTCTTTGTTGACAACAAGGAGTCACTGAAACCACAAACGCAACTAGAGACACGGCACCAGGCTAACTAGCAGCAGCTGTCAAGTTCCAAAGTAGTTCCATTACATCAGACTTACCCTCTCTCACACTTAAACTCACTCAGACTTACTCTCTCTCAGACTTAAACTCACTCAGACTTACTCTCTCACATACTCTCTCTCAGACTTACCTTCTCACCCTCTCACAGACTTACCCTCCCACAGCTTACTCTCTCACAGACTTCCTCTCTCACAGACTTCTTCACCTTGTAAATGTTTGGTACATTAGGGTAGGGTCCAGCACAGATGATTGCCCTCACCAGCTGTTTGTTGTCTGTGACAAATAAACACATTTGTACAGCACAGTACACACACAACACATGTCTGTACATATAATTAATTTCTTTGTACAATAATTAACAAATTATTGAATAAACACTTCATGAAGATAAGTTACATTCCATGTTCAAAGACAGGCATCAGACCAACACAAAACTCACTTCTTTGGGCATATGACGGTTCAGTTATTGTCGTTTAATTAAGTGTCTAACTTTTTTACATTTACTGTTTAAATCAGTTTTAAACAATTCTATGTAAAGCAACCAAGAGCATTTTATTGTAGATATGGGTACTATGCAAATTTCGACCGTTTATTGTTATAATTGTCTTTGAGGTATTTATGCCTCATCTCTGCCAGCGTGCTCTGCTGCGCCCAGCCTCTGTACCTGAGACGCAGTTGGCATCAGCTGCTTTCGGGTTATCTGACTTGATGAATCCCATCTCATGCAGGAACTGGGCAAACTGACGTCTCATGTCCTGTAGCATCTAAACACAACACAGGGAGATACACAACTGACATCAGACAATGTTCTTCCAATAAATGACCACAATCATTTGGTTGATTATTCTGGCATTGGGAGTTTAGATAATGGGATCCCAGCTCAGTGAGTACACAACAGGTTTTTTTACATTTCCCTGAGTGGGATCTTTTACTTCCCCTGGCATAGACACCAGATAGAAGGGACCAACCCAGGCAACGTAGGGTGAACAAAATTGAACAAGTTTCGACTCGATGGCCAATACCAGTCCGGACCCACCGACCAATCGGCACCAGGATTTGTACCCTGGTTCCTCTGACTGACAGTCCGGCACCCTAACCACTCGACCACCATGCCCTATATTCACAGCAGACATTGTCTTCAAAAGGAAAGCACTACATTATTTATTCTAATGTATACTGTCTGTGACATTGTTTTTAATAAGTTCGAAACAGTATTTGTAATTTGAATATTGCACCTGCAAATTGTAAAAAATGCAAAGGTAACACTCAGATGCTAAACAACCTCTGTTGACAATATTGTGAAGGCCAGACGGGCTAATCACAAAGTCCTTTGATGATTGGCACAACTGCGAGGTTCCCATGTTCAAGACAACAGATAACTTGTAGATTTCAAGAGATCAACACATCGTCTGAGCTACACTGATGCTGGAAACTTACCCTGAGAGTGCTGGCAGACAGGAAGTGTTCCCAGCAGTACTGTCCCGCTGTCCCCCGGTCCTTCACTGTCTCCCAACCCTGGCAACAGTCTCATGATCACTCAGTCTGCATCAACAACATTCATGTAATTCATGACACTTTGATACAATTCAATAGACTAAGTGAACTGTTCCATTCCTGAAACTGAAATAGCTGTGTAGTTTAAAACTCAGATATGTATCACTTACAGTAGTTGTTTGGTTTACAATGGAAAAAAAACAAATATTATTATCTGTTTACAACTTAAAACTTAATATTTGTACAAAGTACATCTAACATTGAAATAGGTGTATAGTTTACAACCACCAATCAGACAGCGTTGTAGTTTATAATTGAAACAAACAAATGCATAGTTTACAACTTACAAGTATGTAGTTTACTGGCATGCAGCTAGCCTGGCACTGACTTCATAGGCATGCCGGTTCTGGTCAGCCAACCTCTCTTTATCCTGAAACAGCCAACTCACATTGACCACAACGAACTCACAATGACCACAACACCATGCATGTGGGTCATTTGAACTGACTGGGGTACTGTACATACCATTAGGTATGTACTGATCATGGTGTGTGTACTGACCATAGGGTGTAGTGAACTTGGGGTGTGTAGTGACCATAGGGTGTGTACTGACCATGGAGTGTCTACTGACCATGGGGTGTGTACTGACCATGGGATGTAGTGACCATGAGGTGTATACTGATCATGGGGTGTTTACTGACCAAGTGGTGTACTGACTATGGGCTGTGTAATGACCATGGTGTGTAGTGACCATATTGTGTGTACTGACCATGGGGTGTGTACCGACAATGTTGTGTGTACTTACCATGGGAGTCTCCAGCCAACTCCTGCCGGTTCTGGTCAGCCAACCTCTCTTTATCCTGAAACAGCCAACTCACATTGACCACAACGAACTCACAATGACCACAACACCATGCATGTGGGTCATTTGAACTGACTGGGGTATATACATACCATTGGGTATGTACTGATCATGGTGCATGTACTGACCATAGGGTGTAGTGAACATGGGGTGTGTAGTGACCATAGGGTGTGTACTGACCAAGTGGTGTACTGACTATGGGCTGTGTAATGACCATGGTGTGTAGTGACCATGTTGTGTGTACTTACCATGGGCGTGTACTGACCATGAGCATGTATTGACCATGGGCGTGTACTGACCATAGGGCATGTACTGACCATGGGGCATGTAATGACCATGGTGAATGTACTGACCATGGTGTATGTATTGACCATGGGGTGTGTACACAGCAACTATTTGTATATGGCACTTAATACTCGTCTCCTAGACCCATATCTCAAAGTTGTATATATGTAATTTTATATTTATACTTTTACATACTCACATGTTGAGTGATATGTATACTGGTCAAAGAAAGTATATCTGTTGGGCAAACACTTATCGATACAATGGATTGATAATTACTCATCAGGCGGACACTGGTTGACATGGTTTGACAGTTACTCACCAGGTGGACGAGGGTTGAGATGATGTTTGACAGTTACTCACCAGGTGGACGAGGGTTGAGATGATGTTTGACAGTTACTCACCAGGTGGAAGAGGGTTGAGATGATGGTTTGACAGTTACTCACCAGGTGGACGAGGGTTGAGATGATGGTTTGACAGTTACTCACCAGGTGGACGAGGGTTGAGATGATGATTCGACAGTTACTCACCAGGTGGATGAGGGTTGAGGTTGCGTGATGTAGGGCTTCCATGCTGGGCGGTTGCATTGCCTTGCCTACAAATGTCTCTATACGTCCCAGCTTCAACATCTGTGACAAAAATAAAATGGCTAAAAACACACACAGGATGTCAATGCATATATTCTGGCATGGCGACTAAACATAGGAAATATTTGTGAATATTTGAGTAAAATATTAATTATGACCATACGGTGCAAATGTTTTAAGACAGTTTCTTATCATCTTATATTTCCTTGATAATAATATCAAATATTGTACAATTTCTCTGTGAGGTATTTAATGTGTTTCTAATTACACCATCCTATGTGTGAAATAACATGTTACGATGTGCTGACCTTGATCTGTAGACAGAGTTCCTTCAATCGTGTCCTGAGGGTCTCTGGCAGTTGGTAGTCAGAGAAGTGCCGACTGTGATACTCTGTGTACAAGTGATAACAGATGTCCGGCTATACCCTAAGAGGAAAGACTCACGGGTTGATATGTGTAACCTGCAAAGTGAGTACTTATCATGATCTTTAAAATTATACCTTAGTTGTTGAAATATCTTCAGTAGTTTTTGAATTATTTCAAAATTGAAGCAAAATTTTAAAAAGTGACATTTTGAAAAATGAGGTGATTTTGGCTTACCAGGGTATATCGTCTATGGTTTCTTGATGTGTTTGTTCTTAAATATAGGCATTTTATTAGTTTGTGATTATTTGTAGAGGAAAATAAACCAGACATTGAAAGATGAGATTATTAAACATACATTTCTGCCAAAATCACAAAATTGATGGGACATGACCCAGACAGATAGTTTTGGTTCGTGGGTAGTTTAAACACCATCACTACAGCTCTGTGAAGCATTCAGCCACACCGCAACTACTGCATAAAGATCATCCATATACAAGTACCTCTATATTCAGGTACTCATTTATATAACTGAATGAACTGAGGCAATGTGGAATTGACAAAATTGCCCAAGCTTGGACATGGCAGCAAGAGGATTCAACATTGTTTTCTCTCGATTGAGTCTGCTGTTCTAACCACTGCAATATGACACCCCAAGAGGTCCCTTGCTATCAGAGTACATGTGGCCTGACTCATCTTCCAGCCCGGCCCCGATGGCCCGACTCACCCACTCAGACTTCAAGGTTGCGATGTTGTTGGCCGGGTCAAAGTTCTTCATCTTGATCTTACCCCCATCAACAACATAGACAATGTCATCTATTGTGATACTGCAAGAGACAAACAGAATGCCTAAATTCAACACAAGTGACATTGATGTCCACCAGCCATGCCTTAGGTGAGGTTACAGGTTGAACATCCCACCATCCCATTTACTCTGGCCTTTCATTGACCACTATCAGAAAGATTATAATCTGATTTATGTATCCAATATGTCGTGGTTTGCCTGTCACAATCAACATTTTGCGTGTGACCTCCATCAAGCCTAGCCATGCCAACAATGTTAGTAACGGGTATATACATATGAATTAAACTACAATTGTTGCCTGACATCTCATAAATCAGACGTTCCCACCGTTGTCACTTCAAAAACAGTCAGCTGTGCGTGCGTGCGTGCGTGCGTGCGTGCGTGCGTGCGTGCATGTGTGCGTGTGTGTGTTTGTGTATGTAAAGTGTGTGATATTCATACACCCACAGGATAAACACTGGAGCTGAAAACTACATTGGTCACATTTTTTATGTCATCGAGATAGTTTGTTTATGCAAATGCATATACGACAAACCCATATACAGGCACATACACATGCATACACATATATACAGTGTAGTAAAAGTTGTTAATGTAAATATAACTACCTCTATGCAGGGCGATGTCTCTACACAGTACATCATTCAGTGCCTTGATGTCACCAGCTCCAGGCAGGAACACAAGGATGGCTCCATCCTACAGTGTCAACAAGTCACACACAGTGTCAACAACAGTGTCAACAACACAGTGTTAACAACACAATCTCAACAACAGATGGTCCCACAGATTGTGTAAACATGAAATACTCTCACAAACAATAAACAATTCTAGAGGGAGCAAAAATTAAGTAGTCCCACAGACAATATAAAATTTACATCATTACACAGAGAGGGAACATATTCAACACTGACATCATAGTGCCTGTAGTTTATTTTACATGCAGTGGTTGGCTTCATTGTAAATCATTGTAATGATTTATTTATATTAACTTACATAACACGAAGAATGAATTTATTTGATAATCGTTGATTAGAATGAAATGTTTCATGACATTTAATGAAGACGTGTAAGTATGGAAGAGTGACACTGGAGCTGGTACAATATATTTGGCATAATTTACTTTAAAAACACTTTAACACAGCTAGGTGTCCTGCGTGGAACTGACCGGCTTATTCTGGACAATGTACTGGACATGTGCTGTGGCCAGGTCAATGTCCACCTTGTGATCAGCCACTGATTGCAGGACATTGAGCGTGCGAGGAGAATACCTGCACACACATCTTGACAATATCAGGATCAATACAACGGTAAGTTCTTACATACAGCCTGTAGCATGATATCAAATGTTCAGTTCTGATCAAAGCACTTTACACTTTACCCCCTTGCAGACAGGTCCATTCCAATACCAACTCAACTCTCTGGGAAGCATTCAGCCATGTTGTAATTACTGCATGAAAACTATTATACTAGTTTTACAATATTTTAGTATATTTATTTGTTAGCAGTTTTATCTTTTTATACTTTTTCGTGTATGACTAATGCTTTTAACATGTTTATTTTGTTAGCATTTCCGTTATGTAAAGTACTACTATGAATGTATGCAAAGTGCCCAAGAGCAATTTTGATTGATCGAGCATTATATAAATACATTTATTATAATTATTCTTTAGCTAAAGCACTGAACATCTGCAAATTGTCATAATTTAAGCTAGATTTACTTAACATAATGACAATACTTCTACAGGACTAATCAAGATAATACAAACTTTTGACTGTTGTATCAACATATGTAAAATAATGCGTACAAGAACCACATGGCAGCATGCACATATTATCACTTCCACTTGTATGATCCTTTCAATTATCCACCAACTTTGCCCTGTATGACAGAAATGAATACTAATGGTAAAAAGTGACATACCCAATAATTTAAACCTATCACAAACTGAATATGTGAAACTTAATCAAATTATGTGGGAGAACTCAAAACAGTCATTTGCAGATGTACTAAGAACATTCATTTACTGAAGTACTGAGAGAACAGTCTCCTACTGAAGTACTGAGAGAACAGTCACTTACTTAAGTACCGAGAGAACAGTCACTTACTTAAGTACTGAGAGAACTTCACTAAAGTACCAAGAGAATATTCACTTACTGAAGTACTGAGAGAACAGTCACTTACTGAAGTACCGAGAGAACAGTCACTAAAGTACCAAGAGAATATTCACATACTGAAGTATAGAGAGAACAGTCACTTTCTGAAGTACCGAGAGAACAGTCACTGAAGTACCAAGAGTATATTCACTTACTGAAGTATAGAGAGAACAGTCACTAAAGTACCAAGGGTATATTCACTTACTGAAGTATAGAGAGAACAGTCACTTACTGAAGTACTGAGAGAACAGTCACTAAAGTACCAAGATAATATTCACTTACTGAAGTATAGATAGAACATTCACTTACTGAAGTACCGAGAGAACAATAACTAAAGTACCAAGAGAATATTCACTTACTGAAGTATAGAGAGAACAGTCATTTACTGAAGTACTGAGAGAACAGTCACTTACTGAAGTACCGAGAGAACAGTCACTGAAGTACCAAAAGTATATTCACTTACTGAAGTATAGAGAGAACAGTCACTGAAGTACCAAGAGTATATTCACTTACTGAAGTATAGAGAGAACAGTCACTAAAGTACCAAGAGTATATTCACTTACTGAAGTATAGAGAGAACAGTCACTTACTGAAGTACCGAGAGAACAGTCACTGAAGTACCAAGAGAACATTTACTTACTGAAGTATAGAGAGAACAGTCACTTACTGAAGTACCGAGAGAATAGTCACTAAAGTACCAAGAGAACATTTACTTACTAAAGTACTGAGAGAACAGCCACTTGTGGAAGTACCAAGGTAACAGTCATTTACAGAAGTACTGAGAGAACAGACACTTACTGAAGTATCAAGAGAACAGTCACTTACTAAAATACTTAGAGAACATGTGTGCGTTGAGCTTGGCACTCACCAAGTTTGTGGTCTGGCCGTCCAGCTGTCAACTCCTTCAAGATGATCACGAGGAAGTCCGACTGCAAGTCTCACTCGTGTATCTCATCGTGGATCTCATCAAGGATCACACGTGACGTCCTCGACAGTTACCTGGTGACAGCCAACCAAACCAATGTGTACTTCCTTGAATGGACTGATGATCTGTTTCTTAGTTGTAAATGTTAGACCTGATTACCTTACAAGGAACTTTGATTCTATTGTGCACATTTCAACCGCTGGATCAGAATGAAGTTACAGGTCACATGACAGTTTTGTAACCCTATCGTTTGTTCTTGGCCTCCTACTTGACACTTGTCAGCTGCTGAAGCCTGCTACTGCTAGAGCTAGTGCTTCAATGGGTCAGCTCTATATGCCCTCCCCAATGGAAGAGAAGCCATGTTTTATCTCTCTATCAGTGCTTCCAATGTGCCAAGTCAATAAGGCAAATAAAGACTAGTTGGCACTGTGTCTGTCCATGGGTGACTGATTGTTTGGAAAGACACTGCTAAACATGACTGTGCAAGGACTGTGACAGGACAGGCAGACAACTTTTATCTGCCCATGTTCACCAGAAAGAGTCACTGTCTGACTGTAACACCCCCAAAAACGGGGAGTATGAGAGGGAAGGTGATTTCAGGGGGAAACAGCCTTGGTTTTCATAATGAAATAAAAACTGTTCTGGGAGTTTCACCCACAATTGGAGAAACGATGGGAAAGTAATTGAATTGTAATTGAACAATTAAGGCAATTACAATTAGTACATCGGAAGGTATGGCCCCCATGCACCCAGTGGATTTCTAAATGAAACTTACTTTTTTGCAACCTTGAAGGTGTCTAGTAAACAGATTTGGATGTTCACATTTCAAAATAATGTCCGAAGGGGTCCGTTTGGTGGCCATCTTGGATTTTTTCACGCGCGACTGGTAAAATCAAGGATACCCATAACTTTTCAACCATTCATCGTACAAAGACAAATGAACCCACTTTTTCGTATAACTGTGGCATGAGGAATCACTTGAGATGGTTATTTTGACGATTCAAACATATTTATTGCTTCAAAATCCACATAATACCATATTTACATGCCTGAAATCGAGTCAAATACTAAGTTAAGGATAGGTGATTGCACATAAGCACTGACTCAACATTATATGCCACTACTAGGCAGAAAATGGGCTAATTGTGAGTCCAAGAAGAAAGGAAACTACACGAAATCTACCCACTATGATCAGTGTCTACGTCTACTCAAGAACTATCTACCCGACACTACACATTAATCATCATCATCGCCAAGAAGCAGCTCATCATAGTCAATCTGCTGATCATCTTTCTCTTCTCCCTCCTCCTCCTCAGCAGCTTTCTCAAGCAAGTCAATGAGTCGGGGAGGCAAGATGGGTCCACACTGGCTCCAGTACACCCTCTTCAGTCTTCACCCATCCCTGTCCATCATTGTAGTGCTTGGGTCGCCAGAAGCGAGGCTGGTTGGCCAGCTTGTACTTGGCTAGTCAGTAGTTGACCTGGCCAACATGAAGAATTAGCAGGGTGGGAGGAGAGCCAGGTCAACATTGGACTTGGTGGTTCGCTTCTCGTGTTCTCCCACCATCTGTATGAGCATCTTCCCTCGCACAGCATCCACTGATGTCTCGTGAGCCTGACCGTACATGAGGCAGGTGAAGGCCTCCAGTTCTGCCATCACTTCTGGCTTCACCGTCCAGTCATCAACAAGTTTCTTGAAAACGTTGTGATACTTAGGGTTCTTCTGGAGCTTTTCCAGGGGCGCCACATTGCCATTGCCCTTAAAGGCGCTGGTGCAGTCCTCGCCTGAGAACACGTAGAACCCGACCAGCGTGCTCCAGTGACTTGGCCAGCTCCGTCACATTGACTATCTGGCGGTGCTTGCCCATGCTGGTGTCGAGATAGATGGAGTGCGAGTGGTGGAGCAGGATGAAGAATATGTCACTATCAGGAACTCTTACTACAGCCGACTTGTACCCTTGCTTGGTGGCATATTGGAGGTAGAGAACGACCCGGGTGTCTGAGGACAACTCATCGATCTCGCGCGTAGTCATTTCACCATTGGATGAGTCCAGCTGATGTGCCTTCCCCTCCACGATGGCAACCGCTGCCCCGCACTTCTCGAGTCGCGAGCCCGCCGCCTTGCTGCTCCAGACCTGGAGCAGCAGATGGCAAAGCTGTCACTTGTTTTCTTTATTGGCCAGGAACAACTTGAAGTCGGCGGGCTTCCTGGTGGCAGGGCCATCGATGATGTACTTCTGTGAGAAGCCACGGCGCAATCTCTCCTGTGCCTTGATAGAGTCTGCATGATAGCAGTCAGTGGAGAACACCAAGTTCTTTTTGGTAGCCATCTGGTCCAGCACCTGGAGACAAATGTCACCGTTCGTCTGGGACAGATTGGTGAGCACGTGTCAGAGAGCCATGCCATCCTGGATGTGGATCGAGTCTTGTGGGTAGGGCACCTCCTCGGGGGTGTCATTTAGCAAGAAGTGTAGCATGGAGGCCTTGTTCGTTTTGGCGAAGAATCCATCGGGGGTGCCGAGGCGGGGAGGAACAGGGGTGAGGGAGTACCGCATCAGTTCATCAAGGTCGAGAGGCTCATTCAGGAGCTGCGACTTGATAAGAAGCATAAAGGCCAGGTTGCTCTGCTCACGGTACTGGATGAGCTTTCCCTGTGAGGAGGTGAGCTTGACTGTCTTGATTGAGGCCTCCATCATCTTCAGCTTCTGCTTCTTGATGGGTTCAAACTTCAAAGAAGGTCTCCTCAGATGACCCATTCTTGAAACGATCACTTATGAAGGCCTTCTTGGCTTCCTTACCAACTGTGTCAGTTCGAAGGACATCGATCTCGAACTCCGGGGAAACAGGAACACCGGATGCGATGTTGTAGAGCAGGTCTTTGTCAGGGACGACGAAGGGGTCGATGAAGTTCTGGGTAGCAGTGAGTGTTTGCTGCTCAGCTTCCTCACTCTTCTTGGTCTCAGCAGCCTTGCGCTCGCGATGCTTCCCTGTCTTTGGACACTCGGGGTCATTGCTGAGTCCACACATCTCGAGCATCCTCTAAAAATATTGGGCATGAGCGTATGTGATGCGGCACCAACGCTGATAAGCATCGGACATTGAGAACAGCCATACTAGACCTCCTGCCGACTTGGCGAACTTCATGAATGTCCCCTCCATGGTTTTGTCGACTGCGCCGAGTGCACCGGGAATGAATGACCATGCCACTGCGATGCTGCCCTTCTCAAGAAGCTCCTTCACGCCAGGGTGTGACAGGTCGATGTTGGTGAGGAGCACCTTCAGCCAGGCCAAGTACCTGGAGTAGTTTGGGCCATCAAATGCGAAGAATATGTTAGTCATCTCCCCATTGCACTTGAGGTAGAGCTTGAGGTTGTTGGCTTTCACAGAATAGATGAGGATGAGGCGGGTGTGTTCAATGAAGCCGAACCAGAAGGTAGGGGTCTTGCCCAGGTGACCGGCACGCACCTTGTCCTCAAACTCCACGTACTTGTTGACGATGGTGAGAGTTGAGGAGTCCTGGAGAGCGAGGTTGAGGTTGTTGGTCTTCACAGAATAGATGAGGATGAGGCGGGTGTGTTCAATGAAGCCGAACCAGAAGGTAGAGGTCTTGCCCAGGTGACCGGCATGCACCTTGTCCTCAAACTCCACGTACTTGTTGACGATGGTGAGAGTTGAGGAGTCCTGGAGAGCGAGGTTGAGGTTGTTGGTCTTCACAGAATAGATGAGGATGAGGCGGGTGTGTTCAATGAAGCCGAACCAGAAGGTAGGGGTCTTGCCCAGGTGACCGGCACGCACCTTGTCCTCAAACTCCACGTAGTTGTTGACGATGGTGAGAGTTGAGGAGTCCTGGAGAGCGAGGTTGAGGTTGTTGGTCTTCACAGAATAGATGAGGATGAGGCGGGTGTGTTCAATGAAGCCGAACCAGAAGGTAGGGGTCTTGCCCAGGTGACCGGCACGCACCTTGTCCTCGAACTCCACATACTTGTTGACAATGGTGAGAGTTGACGGGTCCTGGAGAGCGAGGTTCTCTCGGCTGCAGGACTTGACCAGGTTGAGGAGGGCCACTTGGTTGTCTCCTGTTCAAACTTCTCCATCAGTAGCCACTCCATCGTCTCACAGACAGTCTTCAGACAGAATAACGCCTTATAACGAGCCTTCCCACTGAGGACACTGTTCAGACAGTCGCTGGTGACGAGGCCAGCCTCGGGGATAATCTCAGCGTAGCCCGAGCCCCTGAACTTGTGCCCAGTCACCATACCCATGTAATTCATCACAATGTGGAACTGCCCTGGGGTGACTACATGCGACTTGTACTTCTCTGGAAATTTCCATCTGAGAAGAAGGACCTTCATGCACCCAACGAGGTCGAACATGTTAAGGACGTACTTCTGTCCGACCTCGGAGGTAGCTTCTGCAGACCGTCTCAGTTGGGCCAACCAGCCTCGCTTCTGGTGACCCAAGCCCTACGATGATGGACAGGGGTGGGTGAAGACTGAAGAGGGTGTACTGGAGCCAGTGTGGACCCATCTTGCCTCACCCACTCATTGACTTGCTTGAGAAAGCTGCTGAGGAGCAGGAGGGAGAAGAGGAAGATGATCAGCAGATTGACTATGATGAGCTGCTTCTTGGCGATGATGATGATTAATGTGTAGTGTCGAGGGTAAGTTTCGTGTAGATAGTTCTTGAGTAGACGTAGATACTGATCGTAGTGGGCATATTTTGTGTAGTTTCCTTTCTTCTTGGACTCATAATTAGCCCATTTTCTGCCTGGTAGTGGCATATAATGTTGAGTCAGTGCTTATACACAATCACCTATCCTTAACTTAGTATTTGACTCAATTTCAGGCATGAAAATATGGTATTATGTGCATTTTGAAGCAATAAATATGTTTGAATCGTCAAAATAACCATCTCAAGCGATTCCTCATGCCACAGTTATACGAAAAAATGGGTTCATTTGTCTTTGTACCAAACGGACCCCTTCGGACATTATTTTGAAATGTGAACATCCAAATCTGTTTACTAGACACCTTCAAGGTAGCAAAAAAGTAAGTTTCATTTAGAAATCCACTGGGTGCATGGGGGCCATACCTTCCGATGTACTAATTGTAATTGCCTTAATTGTTCAATTACAATTCAATTACTTTCCCATCGTTTCTCCAATTGTGGGTGAAACTCCCAGAACAGTTTTTATTTCATTATGAAAACCAAGGTTGTTTCCCCCTGAAATCACCTTCCCTCTCATACTCCCCGTTTTTGGGGGTGTTACAGTCAGACAGTGACTCTTTCTGGTGAACATGGGCAGATAAAAGCTGTCTGCCTGTCCTGTCACAGTCCTTGCACAGTCATGTTTAGCAGTGTCTTTCCAAACAATCAGTCACCCATGGACAGACACAGTGCCAACTAGTCTTTATTTGCCTTTTTGACTTGGCACATTGGAAGCACTGATAGAGAGATAAAACATGGCTTCTCTTCCATTGGGGAGGGCATATAGAGCTGACCCATTGAAGCACTAGCTCTAGCAGTAGCAGGCTTCAGCAGCTGACAAGTGTCAAGTAGGAGGCCAAGAACAAAAGATAGACCTGTGGTCCAGTGCTACACAGGCTAGCTGTACTTATCTTAATTTAGTTAAATAAGGCTGTGCACTAACACTATCCTTTCACTGTGGAATTATTTTCTAGTAAGCTTGAGGGTAGCAAGGTGCTCAGAAGCCAATTGTGTGGTAATGATATAAATGTGGGATGATCTTAGATATATATAATTAGTTATGTTTATATTATTTTAAGCGAAACAAAAATCCATTGTAATTGACAATTAAAATTGTAATTGACAATTATAATTGTAATTGACAATTATAATTGTAATTGACAATTATAATTGTAATTGAATATATTTTGGGATGGTAACTGTAATTGTATTTGAGATGAAAAATAATTGTAACTGTAATTGAAACTGATCCAGTCATGTAATTGTAATTGATCAATGTAATTGAATCCAACCCTGACCTAAAATTTGGTTTGCAACATAAACTCATGAACATAAACAAGCACACCAAGTTTCATCAAAATTAAACGGACGTGTAAATTTCACCGTTTTTGATTGATCTGGGATTGAATGTCTAATGAAAAGTCTCAATTGTATAGTCGAACTGCTAAGCCAAGGTAAGCACCTAGTCCTAGACCTAGACCTAGACCTAGGCAAGATGTCAATAATAGTTATCCATTTTTGTTCCTGCTAATAATCTGCACAACTTTTTGAGATCTCACTTAAACTCCTGTTTATGTAAAACTTATTTTGACACACCAGTGGCTGTATAAGATATATACAGGTAGTCTAATGCACATGTTAACTAGTGTAGAACTGTGTGTACGTGTGTGCAAACAATGATAAGATCAATATACATTTGTAATAATACAATAACCCACCACTAACATTATAATAATAAAATCTTAATATAGTGATTTTGTTTCATGTTGTTATAATTTTAGTAGAAATGACATTTCAATTATTTTACTTAAATTATTTATTTAACTTATTAATTTAACATGTTTATTTTTCTTTTAGATACATTTCATTTTTAACATGACTAATTGTATAAAAATAATGTACTTAATTTGATCTTGTTATTACCTATGAGCTTTTTTAACCCAGATATATTATGGTACATTACTACATTGCAAATGAAGACAAATAAAAAATAATTCACAATAAACAACATGATTTTATACAGCTATGTACATTTGTTTTAATAAATCATACAAGTAAACATAATATTATTGTTTGTTACAGTTGGTTCTTCGACAACCGTTTTCATCCCAAATGTGTGTTCATGTGGGAAATGCTTGTAATCCACTTGGAACATGTTTACAGGAAAGGGTGCAGAAGTCTTACTGAGTCATAAAATGATACATCATTATGCCGGGAAACATGTTTGTGAATT
This sequence comes from Paraescarpia echinospica, assembly GCA_020002185.1. Lineage (NCBI taxonomy): Eukaryota > Metazoa > Annelida > Polychaeta > Sabellida > Siboglinidae > Paraescarpia > Paraescarpia echinospica. Next base: position 3,779 of record JAHLWY010001398.1, on the reverse strand, counting down.
TAAAAGTATGCATCTACCCAACAGCAGCTAAGGCATACATGAGTTGAAGTCAAAACCCAAATATGCATTAAACATTTTTAATTTTGGTTGATTCTAGTCATACATATTGACACTTGAAAGTCAAGTGACTGAAGTGAGCAACATCTTAGCTAATTCAACAACATACATCATAACATAGTGAATTGACCACAAAGAGAGGTTAGCCTGTGCATGGCTTCAAAACCAGGCTATTCTACATATCTATGGCATATATATATATGCGGAAGGATAAAGAACTAAGTCTGGGACAACTTGATTCTAGTTTTGACATATTGACTGGTTGCACAAACGTGCATAAGGTCCATTTTTGGAATGTTGTCATTTGACCGATCTATGTTGCATTTGTTGGTGAATCCGAGCACACGTCACCGCAGTCGACGCAGCCAGATCACGACTTATTCAGTTTCTATGAATGTAATACTAATTATTATTATACCGGCTGTGCCAATTCCGAAATACTTATTTAGACTTAAGTCTTAGAGTTGTTGAAATAAATTGTTATAGTGTTTGCATGATTATCATTACTGTCTTGCCAGTAATTATATCAGATCATTTTAAGAATTTAACATGCAATTAATTACTTTGAGAGATTAATGTCATATTCAAAACCAGAAACAATCAATTCATTGTTATGGCTAATAACAGTAATATGTATACTAACAATTATATTGGAAAACATTTCGTATTACTAACGCAAACCACATTACTAACAAGGCGAAATCCTGGCATGCTCCTACCCTGGGCCCGCTACCGTCGCGGGCCAAGTGTAGGCAGAGAATCTGGGCCGGCCACACCGGATCCCCTTGTGGCTTGTCAATTTGTTGCCTTCACAAACAAGTTGTGTGCAATTTTGTTTCACGAATACTACATTAATTACTTACATTTCACGTGTAGTTTCTAAACATGTTGACGTATATTATTTTACTTACTTGACAGGCATAGCGGATTTCCAATGTCAATAAACACTATTCCAGATATCCAGTGTTCTTTGCGGCCAATTCCTCGCACGAATAAACGGAATTTACTTAACAAACGGTGGCGCCACCTCGTGGTGTATGTTTTCTCGCGTCAACGGCAAAGCATCCGGGGTAAGACCACATCTAAATTTTACATAGGTGGCCATTATAACGTTTTCTTCATTTCCTGCAAAATTTATGTTAGGATTTTCTCGAAATTTTCACAGCATATTTAACCTCCATTGACACAAGTGCTGTGGAAAACTTGTGACATTCACACAGCTCATTTTCCAGAAAAATCCACCTAAACCTGACACCCCTCAATTTCGCCCCAAACTGATGACGGATTTTGAAATATTGGTGCGTGCTGCAAAATAGCCACTGTACGAATGCCTATTAATATATCAACACAAGGATGCAATAAGCACCCAGCAGACTGCAGCCCAGGAGGTGACAGGGCAACGACAATGTCTTCATTCACAATGTGCTTGATGGCTAATGCCTATTAATATATCAACACAAGGATGCAATAAGCACCCAGCAGACTGCAGCCTAAGAGGTGACAGGGCAACGACAATGTTATCATTCACAATGTGCTTGATGTCTAATGCCTATTAATATATCAACACTAGGATGCAATAGGCATATCCAGCAGACTGCAGCCCAAGAGGTGACAGGGCAACGACAATGTCATCATTCACAGTGTGCTTGATGACTAATGCCTATTAATATATCAACACAAGGATGCAAACTGGTGGTTGTCCAGCAAGATGATATATAGTTACTGGACTAAGATCAAGTTGCACGTTGCGGCCAAAGCAATTTATCTAGTCCATTTTCCACTGGATAGTCGGAACTTCGTATTGTGAATTTATTAAGTTTAATAACCGACAATTAACGTTACACATAACACATATATGTTCGGGTAGCTCACTCGACGCCGACGACACCGCCGCCGCCGCCGCCGCCGCCGCCGCCGCCGCCGCCGCCGCCGCCGCCGTACGGATTTGTTGTGAAGTTATCGATTGAACACCAGCGCCTCATCATTCATGTTAAGATACAAATGTTTATTGTTTCATCGGAGTAAGTGACTAAGTGTTGGTATGTGTCATGTTGCTTGTCTTTAGGTTTGGGAGATGTAGCATGGGAAATATGGCGGCTTTAGGTGGATATTAAATTACTAGGTATGTTGGGGCTTTATTGCTTCGTGTCTCTCTGGTATTGAGTCGTTTTTCTCTTAGTTTGATGGCTTCTATGAAAGTTTTTGAAATTTTGTTGAACTGGCAGCCACAACGGTCAGTAAACTTGGTTGTGTTGTCGTCAGTTTAAACGAGTTGGGTTTCCGAAACCGACACAATGCAGCATTGCGACCGAATCGTGCGATGCACGAATATTGGACACTCTTGTTTATTGTACACTACACACACACACGCACACGCACACGCACACGCACACGCACACGCACACGCACACATACATATATAATTGCTCATTGCTTGCTTGGATGCTGGATGGCCCCCTCCAATACAAAATCCTGCCTATGCCACTGGTATACCCCCTTGCCAAGGTATACCCCTTGGCAAAGGGGTATATACCTAGAAATCGAGTATGAACTATGCTTTTTGACGGATTATTCACAAAAACGGTGTTCAGAAAAAGAAAAAGGGCCATGAATGTTCAGTCCCCATCGTTACCAACTGCTCGAGAGCTACACCCAACAGCGTGATCAATTGACTACATATTAATTTTATGTCTGATCCGATATTGAACCAACTGACATGCATATATAAACTCGATGTCGTTTAGACCAGTGTATCCTCGTAAACCAGGGATGGAGTGCCGTGGCTTAATTCCTATTCTCAACAAATTCACCTGGATTCGAATCCAGTGCTGCCGTGTCGAACCTTTGTTCACTCTACGTTGCTTTCGTTCACTCAGTTATGCGGATGAGTACCTGGATAAAGACAGCGGTTGATATTTGTGTAAGGATAGATTTCGCGCAATCATTGCAGCGTGGTTGCTTGGATGTTTCCCAGAGACGTCAAGATGGTGATCGATTGCACAGGTCTGTCATGGAGTAAAGTGTAATTAAAGCGCTTTTGATGATACTACGCTATGTAAAAACTCACCTTTACTATACTTTTACTGTATGGACCGAGCGTGGTGAGACATGTATTTTCTCTGTTACACTACTTTCGCTTTGTTGATTGATCTCCTTTCACTATAGGTGATACACTCTCTACGAGGTTTATTATCATGGTTTAGTGATACAACTGTACATGCAACTTTACAATATACTTATACATTGTGCCCTGGTGTCGAAGATCAGTTGTTGGCTGGGCAGCGTCTGTTGTGGCTGTAGAGGCCAATTCTTGAGTGGCAGTCTTTACTGCATATGCTGTACTTGAAGGTGCTCTCGGCTCTGTTCTCAGCCTGGGTGTATTCCGCGGTTGCGTTTTTCTTCTGCTAGCCAGCGGAGAGTATCCTCTCCTCTTTTGAGACCCCTGTGTAGTTTCTGCCTCCATGTGGATTGGTCTCCAGCAAGATACTCCCAGTTTTCAAAATCTATGTCTAGTGCCTTCAAGTCTTGCTAACATACGTCCTTGAAGCGCAGATGGAGACGTCCTGCAGCTCTCTTTCCAGAGGCCAGATCTCCGCAGAGGATATCTTTTGGAAGTCTCCCATCTTCCATCCGATGCACGTGGCCGAGCCAGCGGAGGCGGCGTTGCCTGAGCATGGTCACCATGCTCACAGACTTGGCACGTGAGACGACCTCTGTATTGG
>JAHLWY010001397.1:0-21210 GCA_020002185.1 Paraescarpia echinospica | reverse complement strand
AATTTGCAGGGTTAACTACATTGTGAGGTTCTACTATACTCTCTTAGTACAGTTCTACTGTACTCTCTTAGTACAGTTCTACTGTATTCTTTTAGTACAGTGTGTGCAGTAGAACTGTACTGGTTTTGTTACCAGTTCGGCACACTGCAAGTGCCACCATGAAAAACAATTTTCGCACTCCACCCAGTCTGTGTAGTCTCTATTGGGCTGGCAGGTGGGATTGCAGCAAGAATCACTGCTGCCCTCTTCCACCAGTCGGGCGGTCACGAACTCTCGGTAGTGAGAAGCCTGGGCCTGACCCATCAGGCCAACTGCCACACCCTTTGCCAAAGCCTCAGCATTCTACAATAGTAATTATTTCTTCATTTAGTAATACTGTTTAATAAAACTGTAGTCAATTATGGTGTTATGCCTGATCTGACTAAGACATTTCTAACACTAGGCTATAGGCTGGAGATTGACCAGATAAATTAACTTGAACCAGTGTATTTACTTGGTGCTAGTGATCAAGTACTTGATAATTACTTTTAAAATTTGAAATGTATAGTGGTTAGTAGTACAACATATAATATTTAAATCTCATTTAACATAGAGGGAAGGTACTAACCAGTCAGTAACATTAAATAAACCAAATCAGATATATGGAATGGACTGTGATTAAATAAAAACATAACTAGATGGCGACTGACCAAGCAAAATGTGTAAATACAATCATTTGTCAGCAATTACGTATTTAAGAAAGACTTACCATAAGGACAAATATACCACAGCTTGAACCATCTGATTTCTGTCTGCTTGCTGCTTGACTGGTTTCCCATTCAGCAAGTTCTGTTTCTACGGTCTTCGCACGCATCGTCATGTAGCTCCTTCAATGACAAAGTCATAGAAATACAGGCCTATTAGATGGATGCAGTTACATAGGGCTTCCTACCACCACCACTATTTTACATTTACATGTTTTCTTAATTAACACACACACACATGCACGCACGCACGCACGCACACACACACACACACTATATGAACTAGTTTTGACTGTGTTGTTGTAAGGTTCATTGTAATAATATTTGCAGTGCAGAATACAAATACTTTGTTCTTTTTACATGTTACACATACATATTTTTGGGCAAAGCACAATTTCACATGGATTATTGTGTTCATATGAAAGGGCTTAAAATGTTGTGCTATATAAATTATAAATTAGTACTCACTTCCAACCATCAATGGATGTAGAGACAGCTTTGTCATACTTGGGAGAGTTGAGCGAGTTCAGGACACACACTTGATGGCTATGAATGTTGGCAACAAGGAGCACCCAATGCTCTCCTGCATCAACTTGGAGTGGATTTGTGGATGCGTAGCAGCATACAGGCACCACCACATACTTGAAACTGGCCAAGTGCACCTGAGAAGCATGGTTACTTTATAGTAACTGTTGTATATATTGAAATAAAGCTAACTTACAACAAAACATGTTTAATATATCATAACAGTTAGTGTCTTAGTGTAGTAGTGGTAGCTGTTGTACTAATAACAATAGTAGCAGTAAACAGTTTATTTCACAATGTTGGTTACTGTTATAGCGTGAAAATCAATAGGCCATTATTGTACATTCTCAGTTCTAATTATACATGTTTACATAAAATACACAATTCACAATACATATATATATATATACATATAAAGAAAAAAAAAATTTCAGTACAATAAAAAACAATCAACTAATCAAATTTAGAATGAAATATAAAAAACATTAATAAATGGAAAATGTCAACAGTGTAATTGGAGCAATCTTAGTCAGTGTTATCAATGATTATTCTCAAAAACATGAATAACTAATCATATCGTTCTATGAAAGACCCATTTACCAACTCAGTAAATGTGTCCTTTGTTTGATAAGGATAATTTACTTACTTTCTCGAACATCCATTCATGGCTTGTCTTGGCAAACCACTTTAAGGCGATGTGATTTGGCAGAGGAAACAGTTGTCCAGGGTTCTCCTTCGCAAGCAAAGCTAGATATCCATTCACCACCTGCAAGCAAATGCAGTTATTTATGATTAATTGATTATTCATTATAAATAAAAAGGTCAGATCACAGGTGTTCTTCTATGACATTTAAAAAAGAGTCAGTTGTAGCTTTGTATAGACACCTGGCTCACATGCTCATATAAGTAAAATGTATACATAATATATATTTATTTGTTGCAACATCCTGCTGATTGTGGTCTCCAAGCAAAGCCACAGGTGCACCACAACAAACCAACAACTATGTTGTATAAATCATCGCAGACACATTACAACTGCAGTAGCAAATAAACATCATCTTTTGTATTATTACTGATAACATTGCAAGTATTTCATTTAATGTATATACACAGTGTAGTGTCATATTCAAACTGTTGTAACATAATTCAGTAACGACAGATATTTGGTTCATTAACTAGATTATCATAATGTTACATCTAATCTATACAGCCAATAGGAATGAATAAGCTTGGTTATAAAATTTGAATTGTGATAAAACTATAGCGAATGAGTTAATATAGCAAACTAAATATGACACATTCAATATTACATGGAACAATATTATGTATAATGTACTTACATTGTCATTGAGCCATTGGTCGTGCTTCAATGTGTCCATATCGACATCATTCAACGTGTAGTTGCCAACTACAAGGCGCTTGTGGGCTGGACCACTGTCACTTGCTGTCACAGACAGATGACTTGGCTTGATGCAAAGCGTGTCAATCAGGGCATCAGGGTGTTCCTTCAGTCCAAGTCTCAAAGACAGCACCAACATGGCTGACGTGATGTTGTATGCATCCATGGTATAGTGAGGGTACCTTGTCACCAGCTCACATGCGATGTTAGGATAGTTGTCATCCTGTTCGTCCATCTCACTTAACAGTGCACTGACTGGATCTGTCATCCGTTGCTTGAAGAAATGGGCCATATTCCCTGGAATAAATTTGGTAATGGTGCATCTGGATGCTGCCTCAAGCACACGGATGACAGATACCTGTGAGAATTCGGACAACGACACTGGTGGACTACTGCTGACTTCAGGTATGTCAGTGCTCGATTTGCAGCGCTTAGCAGCCTCAGGACATGATGACACAAGAGGTTTGGAATGCTTCAGTTGAAGCAACTTCTTCCTTCTTGGTGCTGGAGCTGCTGGTGGTTGACCAACGGATGATCTTTGTGTAGACAGTGGTGGATGATCGGTACTGACCGTTGTTGCAGGGTTCCGATGTGGTGCGTTGTACGGCTTTAACTGATCATAGGCAACCTTGGTTTTCATCAGGGCACCACCATCGCTGGCCAACGCCACCTGATAATTCGCACCAATCTGTGCGATCCTGGATAAGAAAATAACCAAGTGTAACATACTGTGGTGGTTCGGGTCTCAATATCATCAACTCTACATGGACCTGATGAGTTTTATCTGGCAATCATAGTTTGTCATTGCATCGAATGTTGTAGTCTCATAAAGCAGTATCTTTCTTGATAAATTCTCGATGATTTAAGTTTGGATGATATCTTCTCTCTGAAGCCGGGATAAAACACAATTTTGGTAGATCCCATTCTAAAACTATGACTTTCTTGTAATATTATTCCATTACAATGCATTTAACGTTGTACTAGTTTAATAGTTTGTTCGGGATCATTGCAGATTTTAATAAAGACAGGTAGTTGAGTCAAATACCTGTATGGGCCTATCCACTGTGACTCGAACTTGCCACCCTTTCTGCCAACATTCTTCATATTTCTCCTCAGCACCATATCGTCTACCTTGAAGTCGAACACTTTGACCCCTTTTGTCTTCCTCCTCGCATACTGTTTGGTTTGACGCTCTTGGGCAACGTGAACATTTGCCAGAACCTGGAAAGTCATAGTATTACATATAGTGTAAATTCAAATCGCAGGATATACATATATATATACGTATATATACACACATATATATATATATACATATGTAACATAGATAGCAATTGAACTGAACACAATTAATTCAAATCATGAAATGATGAGAAAAAATTGGTAAACTAAAGCATTCGATAAAGTTCCACATAACACATAAAGACTAAACAACATTAATAATCGTGAACTGAAAACTGATGTATTCAACGTAGGAGAAAATGCTTCGTCTTTAAGGGGGAAATATACATCACAACAGCTAATGTATCATGACAATTGTTGACCAATTTTACACACCGTCTCGTGAACCATTTGAACTTGTTGCTCAAGGCCGTCCTGATGAGTGCACACGTCCTGCTCTGTAAAAGTTGGTATGTCAACGTTGTCAGCTGGGTCAACAACATCCATCTATGTAATAATGCAACAGAGAAAATAGTACGCTCAATGGAGAAAACAACACAATACCAACAATGGCACTTACCCTGTTGGTACTTGTAATTAACATAAATCACTGTTAATATCAGAATATGATAATCGGTCGATCTGATGTTTTTTATAATTTCAATTCTATAATTAAATCCCAAATTATTTCCGTATACAGTAAAGTATACAAAAGTTAGTCTTGCTAATATGGTCACCTCGCTATTCAGGTCACTTGTCCAGTCGTTAGAGTGACCTTAATAGTGAGGTTCCACCGTATGTGTATATGTATATATATATATATATATATATATACATATATATATGTATATATATATATGTATATATATATATATTTCTATATAATGACCTCCATAGGCAGACGTGGGTGTCTGTTAAACATCAGAAAGAAAGGTGTGAACTTTGTAGAAGTCTGTCTCCGCGTACGCAGACTAAATGCCACCTCCTCAAGATTGTCATCCCAGTCTGTCTGGTGCTCATCTGCCAACTTGCTCAGTCTGGTCTTGAGTGTCTGGTTGGTTCTGCAACATGTTTCATTTCATATGTGGTCAAGAATATTCCAAGTACATAATTTTATTAGCTTCTTGTCTGCTTTTGGTAGTTAAAGAAAATATGACAAACTGACAATTTCACACAATTTGTATATCATTATTATGTGCAATATTGCACATGCCATTTCTGTAATGTAATAATGCTTCTAAATGGACCACATAACAATTCTATCATCATACATTTGTCAACATGTATGTCACAAATTATTTTCTATAAGGAGTTTCAATAAAAAATGTTCAGTTTTACACATTTTTAGTAGTAAAATTGTGATTACTAATTTTAATGGGCAACTTAGTCTATGACCATATATTGTAATGGTTGAACAACATTATTTTAACTTTACATCTGATGTACTGATAGTACCTTTCATCCAAACCGTTAGTCTGTGGGTGATATGCAGCTGTAATCATACGTTTAATGTCAAACCTCTTCGCCAAATCAGTGTTCAACTGATTGACAAATTCTCGACCTTGGTCTGAGAGCAGTTTCGTGGGTGCAACATATCTGTAAAACAACTTAGCAGCATAAGATGTTTTGGTATATAAAAATAGTATGATTTTTTACTTAACAAAAATAAAAGAGGAAACATCTATGATGGAATTAATGCTAGTTTACCGTTGATTCCGTGGAAGTGTATTACTGGCTAAAGTATGCCCTTTCTGTAATATGGATTGAAATAATGATGAGAGTGACAATTATTTGTTTGAGCATGCCACTTATGTAACCTAAACAGAGGTGCACACTCCAAGGCAACATGCAAAGCATTATTAAAATGTCATATGTTCCATACAGCCCATGGAACACCTTGTTGTTAGAAGATGTGACATTTTAATGACTGTGATGTGTTACTTTTTCAATGTAGTTGTTTATTCCAGTTAATCTAGCTTTACTTTTATATTAAAAATAATTATTACTTCCACAAGTTACACTTGCCTGGGAAGCAATTTGATTTTGCTGAAATAAAACTGAACATTCAATAAACTACATGCCTGTAGATGTAACTCTTCAGCCCACGTGCCACACACAGACCCGACTTCTGTCTTAATGGAAACAGTTCCACATATTTCGTGAAGTAGTCTGTCAAGGTCAGAACATACTTCATTCCGGTCTGGGTCTCTGGTAATGGGCCTACAGACAAAATAACCCAAGTTAACAGTAATACTGACAGCAATTCAATTATTAATTTTGCACTAGCTTACACCCATGCATGGCGCAACAAACCAAGGCTTACCTGCATGCATGGTGCAACAAACCAATGCTTACCTCCATGCATGGTGCAACAAACCGCGGACAGCAGTTAGCACCATTGCAGTACTTTGATTTTAAATTCATCCACAGTGGCGCCATCTGGAGAATTGCTAAGGTTCCCTGTACAGTTTACATGTTTTTCTGATGAGTGGAACAGCAAATTTGTAATTAAATAACTCCCTCTGTGTTTTTAATACATCGCCAATCAGTAGTTCAGATATCATTGTTTGTGTGACTGAGGCCTTAGCCCCTGGGAGGAGATACCTTTACATAGCCCCAACATTAGAATATTAATTTACAGATTATGTATCCAAGTTTTGCCATATCAACTATATGTACATGTTTGTATACGTAAAAAAAATGTTGGTCAACTATCTACCTATAAGGTCCATCCCAACCATATGCATTGGTTCAACAATCTTTATTGGTGTTAGCTTTGGAGCCACAGTCTTGAGCTTTTCATACCGTTGACATGCATCGCATCTGGCAATCTGAAAGATGAGAAATAACAAAGTAAATACAACATGCTTATGTGAGAATAAATAATTTTTTGTAGCTAAAAGCTATAACAATTCAAATTCATTACACTGATTTATTTAAATAAATTTCTGACAAATATAGTGTATCTAAATGTTTGATTGTTAATTAATGGCTTGAGTGCTGAAATTCAATGCAAAACACACAATAGGTAAAACTGATTATATACAAACAATATCAGACATCTAGTTTGTTAAACATGCAACATTAAAACAACCAGTTTGCTTCATAAATCGATTACAGTGTATGAAGTAGCACTGTCAATGTGAAGGTCACTTACGTATATCTTGACATCATCTTTCAAACCCTTCCAGTAGAAGTGCTGGGTGATCTTATCTACAGTGGCATTGATGCCACTGTGACCAGCATGCGGTGCCGAGTGCATCTGCCACAGGATTCTTCTCCTTTCATCCACATCAATGATGATGAGCTGACGTATGTTGGTGTGGGGTGGTTTGTACACCAATGCTCCAGTATCTACAAATATTTATTAAGTCACATAAGCATTATTTTTAAATGTCGGTACTTATAGCAAGACTACTATTATTTTACAGATGTAACGTTATTTAAGAAAGTAAATAAACTAGACCATTGTTTACCTCTCATTTGAAGCATCATCCAATTCAGTGCTCAAGATACTTGTTTCTAGCATAACAATTGAGCAGGGTTGGCATTTTTTTTGTCCTCATGGAAGAAACCATGTGCAGAAATACTTTTTACCCGTGCTATCAATATCAACGTTTCTATTTCCTTCTTACACCATTACAGTGTCATCTTGTGGTACCAGCCCCAACAAGTTATTAAGACACACACAGCTAGCAAATGTGTCTTATCAGCTCACCCAACCACTGAAACACTAGCAAGCTCTAGCAGCTAGCCTGGTTAGTTGGATACAACAGTGGCCAGGTGCTTCAAAACCAAACTTTCCATTGACCACAAGATGACCAGGTGATAACTAATTATAATTACCAGCCGACTTCTAGGCTGGTAATAAAACTAGGCTGCACATGGACTGACTGAAAGAGCAGAGACAGGAGAAAGAGTAAAAAGTGGCAAAGTGGCCCTGAAGTCCTTTGGACTAATATGTCTATATGTGACCCCTAACCAAATGAGTGAAAAGTCAGAAAAATTGTAACATTGTTTTCTTACATTCTTGTAAAGGTTGGGTAGGGTGTTTTACACGGTTTCAAAAAATTATGACTGCTACAAAAATTTGCAAAGTTATGGAGCAGTGAACATGGTAGGGGTCAAAAAGTGAAAATGAAGAAAACGGCTGTTTTACATTATATATGCAAATGGACTGCATGGAAATATTACATGCATGACATTCAAATGTGGCACACAGTGTGTATGTTATGTTGCAATGATACACTGGAAGTACAAATGTGCTGCTACAATAACTAACACATGGGCACAACAAAATTCACACATGAATGCAAGTAGTTGGACAAAAGTCCCTCCGGGCAAATGCTACCCCGGGGAAAAAAAAACCTTTCTACCCTATTTCTGCCATGGGCACGGCAGAAATACATTTCTGCTCGGCAGAAAACTAACCCTGCAATTTAGTTATATGATTTTGAAACTTAGATTTATTTACTTAAATTCCAGAACAGCTCTTGACATATACACTTTATATTAACACTTGTATTCATTTCCTATCTTATCTAAGTTTTGGTGGATTGAAGATCATTTTATAATCTAAGTCAATGGATATATATACACTGTACATTCATTTTAGGGAAAGTGCCCTTGCAGGACCTTGCCCAATGCATTTATTTTAAAATTCTGCCCAGCATAAGTTTATTAAAATACCCTAAAAATAAGCCATTATTTTAATATATGGGATTTGACTCATTATGTTGTAATTTCCAGGGCAAATATTTATTAATGTAATCAATTATAATGCATCATTTCCACAGCACCACAAATAATTAGTCAAAGTCAATTAATTAAATGTTGAAAATAATAACTGTTTGGTGAGCATTTCCAATTCAACATCAATATAATTACAAGAGGAGATGCAATGTTTCGGTCAATAAGTCCATGCCAGGGGTAATTTTGCACAAAGTGCAATACCAGTTGGGATCGAACCAACAACTAAAACCAAGACATTAGCATCTACTATCAATCACAAACAAAATTTTGTTTTATAAAGTTAATCAATTACTCCAAAAGGCAAGCTTATTCTCTTTGAAAGACTTTATGGTAACCTCTCTCTTGGCCTAGGCATTGCTCGGTGTGGTCAAACAGCATTAGTGACTGATGTCAGAAATAATGTGGAAAGAGTTCTGAGCACTAATTACCTAACAGACAGTGAAATATAAGTTAGTAAAATCAAAACATTCTGAGTGAGAGAAATGTCATGTGAAATAGTAACTAAATCCTTACAAAAATCACTTTACCAATACGATAATAGCGTTTTATATCCATACCTGCGGACAAAATTTAAATGTTTGATAGTAAAGATTTAATAAATTTTAGTTAACCGAATGAAAGAAATATGAGCGTGCAAAGAAATTGCGTCGACTTGGACTTAGAGAAGTAGACTTATGCAAATTATTTTATACCATCTGAGATACAAAGACAGCCAGGGTTGAGGAAAGAGTTGACTTGAATTAAAATTGACTTAACCGAGTTTGAGTTATGTGGAATGCACTGTACTTCCTTTCTTTATTAAAAAATCATCAGCACATTTATTTTTCATAATTACAAAACACAATTCTCAACAAATGAGTTCTTTTATTTTGCAGATGCAGCATGTGTCCAGAAAGTTACGATCAAACAATGTGTCTTTGTGCAGTCCGTTTTTGTTGCATTGGAGGAGTCGGTTGTTTTTCTTGTTCAGACATCGTACAACAGTGTTTCAACTTCATGTACTGATTATCCTCTAAAAACGTAGAACATGAAATAAGTATAATAAACAAACAAAACATAAAATAATACATTCCATACATAATATCTGCCACCTTTATCATATCTCCAGGCACTATACAAACCGTTAGAAGGGCACAAAGAACCAGTAGACAGTAGAGTGGTGGTTAATAATTATGCCATAAATCAATACTTTTATAGTAGAATAGACAATTTACGTTTACTGCTAAATTGGGTCTAACAATTGTTATTATTTAATTATCAAAAAGGGTAAACCGTCATTTGGGATATAGTTTGCCAGTTTCTTGATGCCCCAACGTTGTTCTGTTCAAATTAAACATAACACTGAAAATTATATAGGAAAAAACAGTTAACCATTTCAGACATTAGGTCATTGAGTCAATTAATCGAAGCTAAGCTTCATAATATATTGTTGTTATCAACCTTACTTTAAATTAGACCCGCGTATATGGTTACCGTGGGATATTCCTCTGTACAGAGGTCACCGCACAAATGTGAAGAAGATAATATATGAGCATTAAATTACCTTGTACAGAGGTCACCACACTATTGTGAAGAATAAGAAGTAACAAACAATTGTTTCATAACAATGAACAAAGCATACCTTTTTCGGGAAAAAAATACATTTCATAGAGTTTGCAGCAAAGGAGTTGGCCTGGACTTCTGAGTCAATGTTTCGTCGACTAAGTGTACCGCATTTTTGTCAGCTCAACAGGAGATAAAACACATCAAATAATTTAACAAAACATTTACTAATACACTGTCTGATCTTGTATAACAACCATGTGACACGCACTTACACAGCAGATAGTATGCACGATTTTGGGCAGTAGGCGTCTCTTGAGAGATTTTCTGTTTTTGGTCTATTTAATGACTCTAAGTAGGCCTACTTCAATCAAAACAACTTTTCTAAGAGTTTGTTTGCACGACGTTCAAAGAATTTGAGAATAGAGAGCTGAATATAGATATCTTGTGAAAGTATGTTCTGCTTTTGTTGACACGATAATATCACTAGGCAGTACGAATTTCATTCTCACCAGCATAATCATACGCGGAGCAGCTGTGCGAATAGCGTCGTTTTACCCACCGTCTATTTCGTATTTATTGACCGCTTTGTGTATCGCATTCCTGATGCGTTTGTCGGCTCCTGCCAGTCCTGCTCCGAGTCCTGGTCGATGTGTGCCATGCACCAAATAATGCTTCAAGCATGTCATATACATCACGTATTTGTTGTCTCTGTCCTCCATACTCACCATGCCTCCTTTAAAACACGCAGAACTAAATAAATCGACGTACAACTGCTAATTCACTTAAACTATACGACCGCGGATACTTCTGGCACGGCTGTGAAAAACGTGACGTCACATCTCATCAAAGTGCCTACTGCGCCTGCGCGCGCATGCGCAGTATGCGTTTTGAGGAATCCTGGCACGGCTGAATCGGGGCCCGTGACACCGGGTCTGTTTTTACCATATTCTACACTATTTTCGAAAGTGAACCTCCTGTAAGTCATATAAATGTGAGAAAATGTTTTAATGAAGTTGTAAAATGCCTTTGAGCAGTTTAAGCTGAAAGGTCACTGTATAAATGTTCAGATTATTATTAATATTATGTTCATATTAAAATGTACCAAGCAAAGATGGAAATAAGTATGTTAAATATCACATATCAGGAGAGAAAAACAAACATCTGGGTAAGACAGAAGACAAAGGTCATAGACGAGATAAAACAAATCATAAGACAGAAGTGGACCTGGACAGGGCACATTAGCAGACTACGAGATAACTGATGGACATCGCATATCACAACCTGGAGACCTTACGAAGGGAAACGATCTAGAGGAAGACCAGCGAAGTGATGGAGAGATAAACTAGACGAGTACTCGAAGGGCACCATCTGCCAGAGGATAGCGTAAGACAGGCAGATTTGGAAACGACATGCTGAGGCCTTCCCCCAACCACGGGACACTCTGGCTGAACAATGATAATGATGATGAAGAGATGTTGTTTTCATAGACGGATGACGTGAACTTCTGGCTGTCAGGGTCCGCCCAAGATGTTCACTCAGCTTTCTCCGCAGCCGGTGAACTCTCACCCCCTGCCCTCGCGACCCCCACTGCGCCCCGCACTCCCCAGAAGCACATTGGCGTCGACGAAGAAGAAATGAGTGGGATTGAGTCATCTCGTGTCTCTATCACCGTCATTTTAGTTGTTGTTTTGTTTAACCCTTTAGACCCCATGGCAATTAATCGTTTAACCCTTTAGACCCCATGGCAATTAATCGTTTAACCCTTTAGACCCCATGGCAATTAATTGTTTAACCCTTTAGACCCCCATGGCAATTAATTGTTTAACCGTTTTTACTCCATGACATTTAATTTTTTAACCCTTTAGACCCCTTGACATTTCATTGTTTAACCCTTTAGACTCCATGACGTTTAAAGAAATATACTTTGATTCCCCATGACACTCATACACATTCAGCAAATAATGTTTTCAAATGGAGCTAGTTCAACATAATAGACTAAGTTTTAAAATGACATCGCAACTTTTTTTTATTTTGTATAGACGTATCTTAGTATACTACCAATAAACACAAAATATGTATTTGATTGAATCATTCTAAGGGTACCTCAGGGCCCCCCAAAATGCTATATTTTCGTACTGTTTGCCTGCTGCTGTAAGTCTCCTTCACTGATCTCCATTTATAACTGGATTGTGGACTTTGCCCTATCTCTAATCACTGGGACAGCTGACTGGAGAGATTATGCTATAACCCTGTGTATTGGACTTGCTTAGGCTCACTGCCTGCCATTGTCCCAGTCTCAAACAGAATACCTCCATGTGGGCTGTAACTATAATGTGTAATGGGAATCCCTAATGCACTGGCAGAACCTGAGAAACTTTAAAACAGCAATAGACAATGCAATATAAAGATATGATCTAGGATTAAAAAAAAGTAACTTATGTATAAAATAAGATATAAAATAATTTAGGTATACACGAAGAGGTTAAAGCATATTTAGCAAAAATTACAAGGAATATTGTTCATATGTTTTATATACATGTTGCAGCTATTACTTCACTCCAATTCAATCAGTATTATGTCATTAATTGCTACTATTTTAAGTAAAAATGCATGCTATGTATATGTACCTTGTGAACAAATAAAGTTTTATCATAGTTCGTCTCTTTCTTCATTCCATTCTGGGGGAGGGTGGTAGGCAAAATGAAAACAGAAAATGTGTGCACATTTTCTTAAACAACCTTTAACTGTGCTACATGCGAGATTGCAGCTCACCAACTCTCCTGCAAGGTTTCTACAACCACTGGAAATCGGCCTAAATAGCAGTGTATCAGGATAAAATTCTACAGTATTTTTAATAACACATTAACTAATATATACAATCTTTACGAAATGGTCTACTCGAGTAGTTTATTTCCAGGTGTATCTTCACTGGCATGCATATATTAGCTTGAATTTGTGTATGTTTTGTGCCCAATTTTAACAATTTGAATGATCTAATGAATTGTTTGATGTTCCGTTTTGTTTCAGCCAATGTCCAGCTACAAATTGTTGGCTGAAGATGCGTCTCTTAAAATGGTTAGTGTCGACACCAAAGCCTTTAAGGCCAAATTGGATAGATATTGGAAAGCCAACGAAAACAACAGATATGGAATAAATCAAGCCCAGCTTGTAAATATCCATTAAACCTTAGGTGTAAGACACAAAATACACATTTCTAATTAACTAATGCATGGATTTAACACTGGATACCATCAGGTAATACTAATTGTTCTTGCTTGACCAATTGGGCAGTGTATCAAGTTTATATGAAAGTAGGCCACACATCAAATAATAATATATTTGCATATGGTATGTTGGTAACTAAATATTTCTGAAATTTTTGTGGAAAGTGCCATGAAAATGTCTATAAAATATTTCTCTTTTCATACTCGAGTAACGTTACTTGGATCACCATTGATTGTTTCAGACTTACGAGACACGAATGTGTCTGGAGCAGAGCTACCAGGTCGTCATCTCTATCATCTTCTCGAACCTCAACTTGAATCACCTCAAAGACCTCAACTTCAATGTCCTCGACTCACTCAACTCTAAGCTCGTCTGCAGCAGCGTGAGTAGAGTCTTAGACCACTTTATACCGACTCAACTCTAAGCTCCTCCGCATCAAAGTGAGTAGAGTCTTAGACCACTTTATACTCACTCAACTCTAAACGGGTCCGCAGCAGCATGAGTAGAGTCTCAGACCACTTTTCTTTATACTCACTCAACTCTAAGCTCGTCTGCAGCAGCATGAGTAGAGTCTTAGACCACTTTATACTCACTCAACTCTAAGCTCCTCCGCATCAACGTGAGTAGAGTCTTAGACAACTTTATACTCATTCAACTCTAAACATGTCCGCAGCAGCATGAGTAGAGTCTCAGACCACTTTATACTCACTCAACTCTAAGCTCGACTGCAGCAGCGTAAGTAGAGTCTTAGACCACTTTACATACTCAACTCTAAGCTCGTCTGCAGCAGTGTGAGTAGAATCTTAGACCACTTTATACTCACTCAGCTCTAAGCTCATCTGCATCAGTGTGAGTAGAGTCTCAGACCACTTTATACTCACTCAACTCTAAGCTCGACTGCAGCAGCGTAAGTAGAGTCTTAGACCACTTTACACTCACTCAACTCTAATCTCGTCTGCAGCAGTGTGAGTAGAGTCTTAGACCACTTTATACTCACTCAACTCTAAGCTCGTCTTCAGCAGCGTAAGTAGAGTCTTAGACCACTTTATACTCATTCAACTCTAAGCTCGTCCACAGCAGCATGAGTAGAGTCTCAGACCACTTTATACTCGCTCAACTCTAAACTTGTCCGCAGCAGCGTGAGTAGAGTGTTGGACCACTTTATACTCACTCAACTCTAAGCTCGACTGCAGAAGTGTGAAAATAAGACAGCAACAGAATGCTGGAATATATTAAAGAGTGAAATTAAGTGCATGGTCGATAAATTTGTACCCTTCAAAAAACAAGGGAAACGGTCCAAAAAGAAACACTTATCGAAAGAAGCCATTAGAAAAACTAAGTATAAACAAATGATGTGGAATTCATATAGATGTACTGGAAATGATGAACACTACAACAGTTATAAAGAAGCACTTAACCAAGCTACAGCTGAAATTAGAAATTCAAAGAAAAGCTATCAACAACAATTAACTAGTAGTATAAAATATGACAGCAAGAGTTTTTATGCGTATGTTCGAAGCAAACAGCTGGAAATATAATATCAGAGGGATTCTTAATGGCAGAAGACCTGAATGAGTACTTTAGTTCAGTGTTTACCAGAGAAGATATTAGTTCACTGCCAGTACCAGAGGCTAAGTTCAAGGGTGCAGATTCAGACTATTTAGGACAATTAATTGTAACCCCGGAAATGGTAGCTAAGAAAATAAGGGCTATGAAGGATAATAAACCACCTGGAGTGTATGGGATTCCGCCCAAACTACTATTGGAAATTATAGAACAAATTAGCATACCGCTTGCAACAGTTTTCAAACTGTCATTAGAAGAGGGAGTGGTTCCTTTAGAATGGAAAGAGGCAAACATTATACAGTTATTTTAAAAAGGGTTCAAGAAACTATAGACCAGTGAGTTTAACATCAGTGATTTGCAAATTATTATAAAGACTAATTAAAGATCACATGGTGGATTTTCTTGTTAAACATAACTTGATAAACCCATCTCCACATGGGTTTTTTAAAGCGAGGTCATGCTTAACAAATATGTTATGTTTTTTGGAAGACATCACTAAGTAGGTAGATGAGGGATCGCCAGTAGATATTGTCTACTTAGATTTTCAAAAAGCTTTCGACAAAGTACCACATCAAAGATTACTGCTTAAACTAAAGGCCCATGGCATAGGAAATGGTATAATAAACTGGATAGAAAAATGGCTGATTGACAGAAGACAACGTGTAGTAGTTGATAGGGAGGCTTCAAACTGGAAATCGGTATTCAGTGGGGTACCACAGGGATCAGTACTAGGACCTATATTATTCTTAATGTATATCAACGATTTGGGTGATGAAATAACAAGCAAGGTGTTGAAATTTGCGGATGATACAAAAGTGTTTAGAAGTATTAAAAGTGATGGAGATAGACAACATTTACAAGATGATCTTGACAAGTTGATCAAATGGTCTGAAAAGTGGCAAATGCTGTTCAATTTTGGGAAATGTAAATGCCTCCACGCAGGACATGGGAATGAAGAGGTAGAATATGCAATGTGGGTTACTGTACTAAGTACTACTATAAAAGAAAATGACTTAGGGTTAACCATTAGTGCTGATATGAAGGTTTCAGAGCAGTGTGGAATTACAGCTTCAAAGGGAAATCAAATCCTTGGTTTAATTAGGCGAAACATAATGTATAAGGAAAAAGAGCTAATAATACTGCTGTACAAAACAATAGTGAGGCCTCATTTACAATATTGTATTCAAGCATGGAGTCCATATCGCAGGAAGGACATAAATATACTAGAAAGAGTGCAGAGGAGAGCAACTAAAATGATACCAAAACTGAGGGATCTTAGTTACGAAATACGCCTAAAAAAATGCGACTTAACAACACTAGAGACCAGGAGATTGAGAGGAGATCAGATAGAAGTGTTTAAAATAATGAATGGTTATGAAAATACTGATGGAAATATTTTTTTCTCATTAAGAACGATAGAAGGACTAGAGGACATAAAGTTACATTAGCAAAGGAGCAGTGTAGATTAGATATAAGAAAGTTCTCATTTTCACAAAGGACTGTAAATGAATGGAACAGATTATCTGCTCATTGTGTGGGTGCTAGTAGCGTGAATATGTTTAAAAATAAAATTGACACATTTGAGAAGGGTGGTATACACATAGATAAAAGGGTCGGACTCTCAATAAGCCAAAGGGCTTCCTTGTCCACCTGCCACCTAGAGTTAATTCTCTGGGTGGCAATCTTGTTAAATCTTGTTAAAATAGATCTGACAGAATAATTATCTTTTTAGTAGCCTGCGTTAATTTTGGATACTTGATGATGCAAATTATGTAGTTTGCAAAACAACAGATCGTTTCCAATTACATTGATGTTCGAACTGAATAAGATATATCTAGCTCTCTGATCCAAAGTGAATTCGACTACCTTCTAACCAGCTGCTCAGGGTGGTCAAGCAAGCACCCCAATAGGGGTACGTTCTTACATGTAAATGGGTAGTGTTACAGTTTTCTGTGCTACCTGCAGTGTGTTGCTTGAATGTTTCTGTGTACATTGGTGGCAGTATCTGTAGAATGAAGAGGGAGCGACACAGGAGAAGATTGACTTCAACTGAGTCTGCCGTGTACCTCCTACTTGGTTGGGGTGCCTTGTGATGGTTTGTAGAATAAAGATTAAGTGACACAGGAGAAGATTGACTTCAAGCTGAGTCTGCCGTGTACCTCCTACTTGGTTGGGGTGCCTTGTGGTGGGTGTGTAGAATTAAGTGGAAGCGACACAGGAGAAGGTTGACTTCAAGCTGAGTCTGCCCTGTACCTCCTACTTGGTTGGGGTGCCTTGTGACGGGTGTGTAGAATGAATAGGAAGCGACACAGGAGAAGATTTACTTCAAGCTGAGTCTGCCCTGTACCTCCTGCTTGGTTGGGGTGCCTTGTGATGGGTGTGTAGAATGAATAGGAAGCAACACAGAAGATTGACTTCAAGCTGAGTCTGCCCCGTACCTCCTGCTTGGTTGGGGTGCCTTGTGATGAGTGTGTAGAATGAATAGGAAGCAACACAGAAGATTTACTTCAAGCTGAGTCTGCCCTGTACCTACTACTTTGTTGGGGTGCCTTGTGATGGGTGTGTAGAATGAATAGGAAGCAACACAGGAGAAGATTGACCTCAAGCTGAGTCTGCCCTGTACCTCCTACTTGGTTGGGGTGCCTTGTGATGGGTGTGTAGAATGAATAGGAAGCAACACAGGAGAAGATTGACCTCAAGCTGAGTCTGGCCTGTACCTCCTACTTGGTTTGGGTGCCTTGTGATGGGTGTGTAGAATGAATAGGAAGCAACACAGGAGAAGATTGACCTCAAGCTGAGTCTGCCCTGTACCTCCTACTTGGTTGGGGTGCCTTGTGATGGGTGTGTAGAATAAATAGGAAGTAACACAGGAGAAGATTGACTTCAAGCTGAGTCTGCCCTGTACCTCCTACTTGGTTGGGTTGCCTTGTGATGGATGTGTAGATTGAAGAGGAAGCGACACAGGAGAAGATTGACTTCAAGCTGAGTCTGCCCCGTACCTCCTACTTGGTTGGGGTGCCTTGTGATGGATGTGTAGAATTAAGAGGGAGCGACACAGGAGAAGATTGACTTCAAGCTGAGTCTGCCCCGTACCTCCTACTTGGTTGGGGTGCCTTGTGATGAGTGTATAGAATTAAGAGGAAGCGACACAGGAGAAGATTGACTTCAAGCTGAGTCTGGCCTGTACCTCCTACTTGGTTGGGGTGCCTTGTGATGGGTGTGTTTCTTGTCTTCTAGCAGTTGTTAGATGTCTACAGTGGACACTTGAAAGTCCTGAAGGACTAGTTTGTAATGTCCACTACCTGTTCATAATGGTAACCTGGCCATAATGGACATATTGCACAGTCTAAACAATGTCTACTACGGTCAAGTTTTACTGTGTATTGATAGGATTATGCTAGACTCACAGCTAACTGCTCATTAAAATACTTGCAGGAGTTGCTTTTCAGACATGCTATTTGGATTCTATATGGAAAAAATCCCACAATAAAAAAATCTTACTCAAAACCAACAAAACTAAGGAATGTCATGTAGTGTAGCATGTCCATCAAGTTTGAGAAAATATGTAAGAGTTATGGATGATTATTTGTAAGATTTGGTAGATATCCAATGGACATTTGCCAAAATAGTAGCAGCCACAGAGAAGGCTCTTTGGCTTCACCCACACGATGGAACAACATACCTCTATCCATTCGCCAGGCTCCATCGACAGACGTATTCAAAAGACAGTTATAAAAATGTACTTATTTCGCAAGGCATTTTAGTACTTTTAATTATTTATGACATTTTATATAAAACACTTGCATTGTTCATAGTTTTGTATGTGTTTATTCTAGAGATACTTTGTAATTAACATATATTAGATCTCTAGTTTTAATTTACCATAGTTTTTTATATAGAAATGTACTAGATTTTACGTTTTGAGTTTTTTTAGTATGTATGAATTGCTTGAATGAATTTGTAAAGCGCCTTTGAGCCTTTTAGGCTGAAAAGTGTGCTGTATATATATATTATGAAATATGGTGCTCTTACGTTTTTGACAGCAATGCCTTCACCAAGTTACTAGGCAGTGGCGACCTGGAGCACAAGTCATCCATGTAGGCGACAGTCACTGAGCTGGATCCAGTCCTCGCAAAGATCTGCTTCCTCGCCTACTTTTGCGGTAGGTCATCTCAAGGTCATCCACAGCGAATTGTTGTTCTTGCTGAACCATCCTCACAACCGAGAGGGTATCATCTTGCTAAAATGCTGAAGTTAACCGGAGCCAATAACCATGTTACCTTCAAAATTATATTGTTTCGGTTTTGGCCATGCAGTTGTGGCTGATATTACATGTAATGGTTAAGAAGTAGTAGTTACTTGAACACACATTACCGCTCAGGAGAATGGTCAAACGGATAATTATTTTGGGATTCCCTTGAGTCTAATATGGGGTGCAGGCATCTGCACTGTTTTCACTGGTGGTACAGTCGCGGCCACCGGAGTAAGTTACTAGGTAAAATTACAACCGATTTCACTAAATATATTGTTGACAGTTACCGGGTACATTCAAACAAGAAATTCAAAAAATTGGATAATCACTCCGTGTAGATATCATTGGCACCGTTTTGAACATTGTGTTCCTTCACTTGCAGTGGTGGAGCAGATCGGTAACACTGCATCTCTATACAGCCGTAGCATCCGGACCCATTATCTGTGATTACTAGTGAAGCTGCAGGTAAGGGGGTTTATTCTGCCCATCTCTCTTCATTGTATTTAGTTGCATTGTCCACTCAGTGCCAATATCTCAATATCTTGTATTTGCTCCTGATAATTATAATTTTACATGAAAGTGTTTTTCATAGTTCATTGTCTGTGGTATAAATGTGGTATTCAGAATTGTGTTAGTAGTAGGATTTAATGGGGGAGTAAACATGTCAAGTGCTATAATATAATGCATTTTTGCATTATTTCAATAGATGTTTACATCAGCTACATATTAATTGTAGTTGTGTCTCGTGCACTTATATTTCCAAGTTACCACAAAACTACATTTGATGCTGTTGGTTTAATAACTGACATTGGTCTGTGCAATTTCATAAAAAACTAACAGAATTGCAGTGACATGTCTTGACAATGTAGATTGGCACTTTCAAACTGTTTTGTTTCAGCCAAACACCTTGAACTTTGACGGCAAGAGCAGCGACGAATCAATATTGTTGAACATCGTGCCGTGCTGCTAAATGTTACCGCTGTCATCAATCAGGTGCTAAATGTGGAGTTGTATTATGTTGCACAGTCCAAAGACGCAACTGCCTTCATCAGGGCTAATAGCATAGGATAAATTACTCTCCATCTGCCTGTAGTTCAAGACAACCTCCAGGCGGCCAAAATTGAGCTTTGGCACTCTTGGGAAACCAAGGGTAGAGTGTTTGCAAGCTCTCTGAACTTGACTCCCTTCCCAATTGTGTCATGTGATCGGTTCGATTGTCCAAAAATCAAATTAACCTTGTGGCACGAACGCGATCGGGGAGTCGAAATAGGGGTGCTTGCAAACACTACTGAGTTTGTGTGACAGACCTTCCTAATCTTCCGATATACAGTGGTAGAAATCTGGTTTATGGTCAATTTGCAAAGAATATGCACCTGCTTTTGTTGTATTTGATTTGAAATTTTAAGTTTAAGCTAATGAGTTATTGGAGAAAATAAACTGATAAAACAAAAAACATGAACATTTTTACTGTGGGCTGGATGTGTAGAAATACCATATTTCTTATGTAATTCAGGAAATAAACATTTTGTAAATGACGCTACCAACAAGAAACTGTAAAATGTTCGAACAAAACTCCCACTTTCAGATGCCTCATATGGGAGAGATCTCTCGCTATTAGATTGTCAACTTGGAAGGTCTGGGCTGGTGCCATTGTTCCAGTAAGGAAAGACCTGGCATTTCCATGCATCAGTATAACTGCTGTGCCACTTAACGATTAATTTGTAAATCAAACTAATAAATTTTGGCAATGCATGTTGTAGCCTTCGATGAAGGTAGTGTGCCTCTGTTTACATACAGTTATGTGTTATTTATCTATTGAATGTTTGCTAACTCTGATATTTCAGATTTATTAAATGTAGTATCCCACAATTTGACAATACGCTGTGGGTCATTGTGGACACTTTGACAGCCACAACTGAGCAATGGTGATATGATGTACAAAGGGAATTAGACTAGTTATTAAATTCATTATGGTGTTGAATCAGCTGGTAGCAGTTCTTAAATGTTGGTCGGCCGAGATGGTAATAAATTGTTCCAAAGCA
>JAHLWY010001396.1:0-21224 GCA_020002185.1 Paraescarpia echinospica | reverse complement strand
CCTTAATGATCTGTAACTATGATTCGTCAAAAAACATTTGATTAATAATTACCTACAGGGTTGTTTGATTTCTGCCGAGCAGAAATTGTTTCTGCCCGGCAGAAACGGCAATAATAGGAAATACATCAGTTTCTTTCTGTACCTGTCTACGTATGATAAGCATTTGTTTTCCCTCCACACAATAAACATCACATGAATGATAAAAGGAAGATCACTGCCACTTAACTTGTGAATTATTATTATTATAAAACTGTTCTGCTACTGTTCGGTGGACAGTTAATTAATGGCTCAAGTTCAAATAATAATAATAAGTTTATTTGTCCACTAAGAGGAAATACATTTGCACTGAGGAGGGAGCATAATTAAACATAGTATTGAAATCACATTGCAGAATGTACATGATAGAATCAAGTATGTAGACAGTTGCTAATTAGTAATACTGAGTGTTGTACATAGATAATGGTACAATCATGAACCATGAAAATCATTCGGTCATGACGTGCCAGCAATAGTAAATAAATTAAACACTTTAAAACAGTATGAATAAATATGCTAAAACAATATGGCAATATTAAAAGACAATGATAACATTGACCAATGACGTGATGTATCTATGACTGGTTCAGGAACTTGACAGAAGATGGAATGAACGATTTCAGGGCACGCTGAGTTCGTATAGTTGGCATTATGGGCCTCCTTCCAGAGGGGAGAAGGTCATACTGGTCGTGTAAGAAGTGGGTGGGTGGGGTCAGACAAAATTGTCTTTGCCATTTGAGGGTTCTCCACTTGTACAATTGTTGTAAACTGGTTTCAGGTGTACAGCATCCAGCGATCTTGCAAGAAGTGGTATATAGCTTATTTAGTTTCCCTCTGTTTTTGACTGAGAGATTTCCCCACCAGCAAATAAGCCCAAAAGTCATAACACTTTTCACAAATGAAGTGTGAAACAGAGACAGGATATTTCTGTCAACATGCATTGCATTGAGTTTTCTCAGGAAGTACAATCTTTACTGGCCTTTTTTGTATAGGGTCATTGTATTATCATCCCACCTTAGCTTGTCATCAATTGTAGTACCAATATATTTGTATGTATGAACAATTTCAATGTTTTGCCCTTTGATGTTGACTGGATTGGAATGACGTACACCTGATCGAAAGTCTATTACAAGTTCCTTGGTCTTGATAACATTCAACTCAAGGTAGTTGTCCATACACCATGATACAAAATGATCTACATTACTTCTGTACTCACTTTTGTCATTTGAGATCAGACCAACAAGAGCAGTGTCATCTGCATATTTGAAACAGTGGCAGCTTGAACAAGTACTTCTACAAGAATTTGTGTACATGGCATATAGAAATGGTGACAGCACACACCCTTGAGGGGCGCCAGTGGAGATAGAGACACATGGCGACAGCACACACCCTTGAGGGGCGCCAGTGGAGATAGAGACACATGGTGACAGCACACACCCTTGAGGGGCGCCAGTGGAGATAGAGACACATGGTGACAGCACACACCCTTGAGGGGCTCCAGTGGAGGTAGAGACACATGGTGACAGCACACACCCTTGAGGGGCGCCAGTGGAGATAGAGACACATGGTGACAGCACACACCCTTGAGGGGCGCCAGTGGAGGTAGAGACACATGGTGACAGCACACACCCTTGAGGGGCTCTAGTGGAGATAGAGACACATGGTGACAGCACACACCCTTGAGGGGCGCCAGTGGAGATAGAGACACATGGTGACAGCACACACCCTTGAGGGGCTCCAGTGGAGATAGAGACACATGGTGACAGCACACACCCTTGAGGGGCGCCAGTGGAGATAGAGACTCATGGTGACAGCACACACCATTGAGGGGCCCCAGTGGAGGTAGAGACACATGGTGACAGCACACACCCTTGAGGGGCGCCAGTGGAGATAGAGACACATGGTGACAGCACACACCCTTGAGGGGCGCCAGTGGAGATAGAGACACATGGTGACAGCACACACCTTTGAGGGGCGCCAGTGGAGATAGAGACACATGGTGACAGCACACACCCTTGAGGGGCTCCAGTGGAGATAGAGATACATGGTGACAGCACACACCCTTGAGGGGCTCCAGTGGAGATAGAGACACATGACGACAGCACACACCCTTGAGGGGCGCCAGTGGAGATAGAGACACATGGTGACAGCACACGCCCTTGAGGGGCGCCAGTGGAGATAGAGACACATGGCGACAGCACACACCCTTGAGGGGCTCTAGTGGAGATAGAGACACATGGTGACAGCACACACCCTTGAGGGGCTCCAGTGGAGATAGAGACACATGGCGACAGCACACACCCTTGAGGGGCTCCAGTGGAGGTAGACACACATGGCGACAGCACACACCCTTGAGGGGCGCCAGTGGAGATAGAGATACATGGCGACAGCACACACCCTTGAGGGGCGCCAGTGGAGATAGAGACACATGGCGACAGCACACACCCTTGAGGGGCGCCAGTGGAGATAGAGACACATGGTGACAGCACACACCCTTGAGGGGCTCCAGTGGAGATAGAGACACATGGCGACAGCACGCGGGGGCTCCAGTGGAGGCTGGAGCACATGAGGCAACACACACACAGCAAGAGGGGCTCCAGTGGAGATAGGAGAGACACATGTGACAGCCACACGCACACACCCTTAGTAGCCAGTGGAGATAGAGACACATGGTGACAGCACACACCTTTGAGGGGCGCCAGTGGAGATAGAGACACATGGTGACAGCACACACCCTTGAGGGGCTCCAGTGGAGATAGAGATACATGGTGACAGCACACACCCTTGAGGGGCTCCAGTGGAGATAGAGACACATGACGACAGCACACACCCTTGAGGGGCGCCAGTGGAGATAGAGACACATGGTGACAGCACACGCCCTTGAGGGGCGCCAGTGGAGATAGAGACACATGGCGACAGCACACACCCTTGAGGGGCTCTAGTGGAGATAGAGACACATGGTGACAGCACACACCCTTGAGGGGCTCCAGTGGAGATAGAGACACATGGCGACAGCACACACCCTTGAGGGGCTCCAGTGGAGGTAGACACACATGGCGACAGCACACACCCTTGAGGGGCGCCAGTGGAGATAGAGATACATGGCGACAGCACACACCCTTGAGGGGCGCCAGTGGAGATAGAGACACATGGCGACAGCACACACCCTTGAGGGGCGCCAGTGGAGATAGAGACACATGGTGACAGCACACACCCTTGAGGGGCTCCAGTGGAGATAGAGACACATGGCGACAGCACACACCCTTGAGGGGCGCCAGTGGAGATAGAGACACATGGCGACAGCACACACCCTTGAGGGGCGCCAGTGGAGATAGAGACACATGGTGACAGCACACGCCCTTGAGGGGCGCCAGTGGAGATAGAGACACATGGCGACAGCACACACCCTTGAGGGGCTCTAGTGGAGATAGAGACACATGGTGACAGCACACACCCTTGAGGGGCGCCAGTGGAGATAGAGACACATGGTGACAGCACACACCTTTGAGGGGCGCCAGTGGAGATAGAGACACATGGTGACAGCACACACCCTTGAGGGGCTCCAGTGGAGATAGAGATACATGGTGACAGCACACACCCTTGAGGGGCTCCAGTGGAGATAGAGACACATGGTGACAGTACACACCCTTGAGGGGCTCCAGTGGAGATAGAGACACATGGTGACAGCACACACCCTTGAGGGGCTCCAGTGGAGATAGAGATACATGGTGACAGCACACACCCTTGAGGGGCTCCAGTGGAGATAGAGACACATGGCGACAGCACACACCCTTGAGGGGCTCCAGTGGAGGTAGACACACATGACAATTGATGTTTACATACTGTGCGCTGTTGGTGAGGAAACTATCGATAAGCATGACAAATTGTTTACCAACTCCGAGACCAATCAATTTTCTAATCATCAAATGCAGCTGAATTGTGTTGAATGCTGATGAAATACCTATGAGTAGGATTCTAGCATACGAGCGAAGACGTTCAAGGTGTTCGTGAACGACATTTAGCATAGACAAGGTGGCATCTTCCACACTTCGTTTAGTTCTGTATGCGAATTGCAGAGGATCAGCTAGGTGTTCAACCTCGGGTAACATATATTTCAGCACTGTTCTCTCAAACGATTTCATCACCGGTGATGTAAGAGCGATAGGTCTGTAGTCATTGAGGTATACTGGGCTAGGCTGGACGGTTTTCACACCTGCATGGTAGTTTAGGCTCACTAGTGTGCTGGCAGCTACTAAACCTATAGGCTTGGGTGAAAGAAGAAGAAGAACTAACTTCAAAGCACCATTGCATCCAGTTAGCCAGACAGCAGTCACTGTCCCATTCCACATGCCTTTTTGTTTTTGTTTTTGTTTTGCATTAGTACCTCATCTTGTGTGAATGGTCTGTTTATGTGTACCACCAAAGTGCAAAAGTGTTACATTATCTAGTGATGTGGTTTTGAGAAGGGCCCTTGAGACCACCCCCAACAGTAGATTTTGTTTATTGTGCCAGAAAGCCAGCAGCATGACTAAACTCAGCCTAGTGCTATTGTTCCATTGAGACCTTGACTAATCTTTAATTGGTCACAGGGGCCAGGCAGAGTAAACACACTTGACCCCTGTTAGACTGAACAGTTGCCTAAAACTTTTAAACTGTATCTTCAAAACTATTGATTTTCTATAATTGCAAGTTGTGTTTATTTTGATGTTCATTTAATTATTATAAAATGGTGCGACTGTGGTGTCTATTGTTTAAAGATGTATTGTATGTAGAAACCTGTAGGTGATAAGCATAGAAAATTAATATTCTGGACAACTATAGAGTGAAATATCCTACACTTTATTGATATCAAATGCATTCTACTGTTCTGTTTACGCTTGCCATGCCTTGTGTAGACATGGTACTGTGTAAATCAATTGTATCAATATAGACTAATAATTACAGATTCACAATATAGTTGACCCCTGAAACAACCAAATGTCAACCATTAGAAGAGTTGACATAGTTCCGCTATACACAAGCAAGAAATCTGTATTTGATTGAATCATTCTAGTGTCATCAGCATATAGTAGAACATACATTTTCTACATCATCATCCCTAAGGTTGTTGTAAATTTAACCAGCTGCCATGTCAAGTCCGTTATAATTGTGACTAACAGTGTTCAAAATGATTCAGGTAAATAGCAAATAACAAAGGACACAAATTTTCTCCTTGCCATACCTCTACATCACACGAGAAGAAGGCTGACACAGCCTGGCCCTGATTTATACATGATTTAGCATTTTTGTACATGTTGTATACAACTTTCAACACATTAGCATTAAAACCGCATGAAATTATCTTAGACCACAGTCAGGACCGGTCTACTAAATCAAATGCTTTCTTATAATCGACTGCCTGTTCTTCACCTATTACATTCGCTTTGTTTAGGTATGTGGTCAGTCTGGTGTTCTGAACAATCACTAAGGATTAATGAACACTTGTGCAGAATGTCACCCACTTGGCAGGTTTAATTGATCTATTCAGCAATGAGGACACTGCTTAGGCCTCACTCTGGACACTGTCACTCACAGTGTTGTGTATTGTCTTAGTTGGTGCATTGAGCTAATCTACTTGACCATGAATCAGTGGTGGCTCTGGTTGTGTATTACACCCAGCTGTGGAGCTAAGATTCTCTGCCTGCTATTGTTTGATGGAAACTGTGACTAATGTGTAATTGGTCACTGGCAGTAGCTTGTGTCAACAGACAGCATTAAGCCACTAGACCCCTATTAAACTGGACAGTTGCATGTGGATTTTAAACTGTGTCAAACAGTGAGTCTACCTTTTGCTCTCAGATAATCTGTCCTCTTAGTTTTACACATGAAGACATAATCTGGCATAACTTGATAAGTCTTTGTAGCAGCACATTTGTACTTCCAGTGTATCATTGCAACATAACATACATATTACATACTGTGTGCCACATTTGAATGTCGTGCATTTAATATTTCCATGCAATCCATTTGCATATATAATGTAAAACTTCAACAGCCATTTTCTTCATTTTCACTATTTGACCCCTACCATGTTCAATGCTCCATAACTTCGCCAATTTTTGTAACAGTCATAATTTTTGAAACCGTGTAAAGCACCCTACCAAACCTTTACAAGGATGTAAGAAAACAATGTGACAATTTTTCCGACTTATCACAAATTTGGTCAGCCGGGGTCACATATAGACGTATTAGTCCAAAGGACTTCAGGGCCACTTGGCCCATTTTTTAGGCGTATGGACCATTCGTGGCAGGGGTATAGTGTAGTTTTTGTAGACGTATGGACCATTCGTGGCAGGGGTATAATGTAGTTTTTGTAGACATGTGGACCATTCGTGGCAGGGGTATAGTGTAGTTTTTGTAGACATGTGGACCATTCATGGCAGGGGTATCATGTAGTTTTGTAGACGGTGGACCATTCGTGGCAGGGTTATCATGTAGTTTTGCAGATGTGTGGACCATTCGTGGCAGGGGTATCATGTAGTCTTGTAGACGTCTGGACCATTCGTGGCAGGGGTATCATGTAGTTTTGTATACATGTGGATCATTCGAGGCTGGGGTATGTAGTTTTGTAGAAGTGTGGACCATTCGTGGCAGAGGTATCATGTAGTTTTGTAGACATATGGACCATTCGTGGCAGGGGTATCATGAAGTTTTGTAGACGTGTGGACCATTCGTGGCAGGGGTATAATGTACTTTTTGTAGACGTGTGGACCATTCGTGGCAGGGGTATTATGTACTTTTTGTAGACGTGTTGACCATTGGTGGCAGGGGTATAATGTACTTTTTGTAGACGTGTTGACCATTTGTGGCAGGGTTATAATGTAGTTTTTGTAGACGTGCGGACCATTCGTGGCAGGGGCATCATGTAGTTTTGTAGACGTGTGGACCATTCCTGGCAGGGGTATTATGTAGTTTTTGTAGACGTGTGGACCATTCGTGGCAGGGGTATAATGTAGTATTTATAGACGTGTGGACGATTCGTGGCAGGGGTATAATGTAGTTTTTGTAAACGTGTGGACGATTCGTGGCAGGGTTATAATGTAGTTTTGTAGACGTGTGGACCATTCGTGGCAGGGGTATCATGTAGTTTTGTAGACGTGTGGACCATTCGTGGCAGGGGTATCATGTAGTTTTGTAGACGTGTGGACCATTCGTGGCAGGAGTATCATGTAGTTTTGTAGACGTGTGGACCATTCGTGGCAGGAGTATCATGTAGTTTTGTAGACGTGTGGACCATTCGTGGCAGGGTTATCATGTAGTTTTGTAGACGTGTGGACCATTCGTGGCAGGGGTATCATGTAGTTTTGTAGACGTGTGGACCATTCGTGGCAGGGGTATAATGTAGTTTTGTATACGTTTGGACCATTCGAGGCTGGGGTCTGTAGTTTTGTAGATGTGTGGACCATTCGTTGCAGGGGTATCATGTATTTTTGTAGACGTGTGGACCAATCGTGGCAAGGGTATCATGTAGTTTTGTAGACGTGTGGACCATTCGTGGCAGGGGTATCATGTAGTTTTGTAGATGTGTGGACCATTCGTGGCAGGGGTATCATGTAGTTTTGTAGACGTGTGGACCATTCGTGGCAAGGGTATCATGTAGTTTTGTAGATGTGTGGACCATTCGTGGCAAGGGTATCATGTAGTTTTGTAGACGTGTGGACCATTCGTGGCAGGGGTATCATGTAGTTTTGTAGATGTGTGGACCATTCGTGGCAGGGGTATCATGTAGTTTTGTAGACGTGTGGACCATTCGTGGCAAGGGTATCATGTAGTTTTGTAGACGTGTGGACCATTCGTGGCAGGAGTATCATGTAGTTTTGTAGACGTGTGGACCATTCGTGGCAGGGTTATAATGTACTTTTTGTAGACGTGTGGACCATTCGTGGCAGGGGTATAATGTACTTTTTGTAGATGTGTGGACCATTTGTGGCAGGGGTATAATGTAGTTTTTGTAAACGTGTGGACCATTCGTGGCAGGGTTATAATGTAGATTTGTAGACGTGTGGACCATTCGTGGCAGGGGCAACATGTAGTTTTGTAGTCGTGTGGACCATTTGTGGCAGGGGTATAATGTAATTTTTGTAAACGTATGGACCATTCGTGGCCGGGTTATAATGTAGTTTTTGTAGACGTGTGGACCATTCGTGGCAGGGGCATCATGTAGTTTTGTAGACGGTGGACCATTCGTGGCAGGGGTATCATGTAGTTTGTAGACGTGTGGACCATTCGTGGCAGGCGTATCATGTAGCATTGTAAACGTATGGACCATTCGTGGCAGGAGTATCATGTAGTTTTGTAGACGGTGGACCATTCGTGGCAGGGTTATCATGTAGTTTTGTAGATGTGTGGACCATTCGTGGCAGGGGTATCATGTAGTTTTGTAGACGTGTGGACCATTCGTGGCAGGCGTATCATGTAGTCTTGTAGACGTGTGGACCATTCGTGGCAGGGGTATCATGTACTTTTGTATACGTGTGGATCATTCGAGTCTGGGGTATGTAGTTTTGTAGAAGTGTGGACCATTCGTGTCAGGGGTATCATGTACTTTTTGTAGACGTGTGGACCATTCGTGCAGGGGTATAATGTAGTTTTTGTAGACGTATGGACCATTCGTGGCAGGGGTATAATGTAGTTTTTGTAGTCGTGTGGACCATTCGTGGCAGGGGTACAATGTAGTTTTTGTAAACGTGTGGACGATTCATGGCAGGGTTATAATGTAGTTTTTGTAGTCGTGTGGACCATTCGTGGCAGGGGCATCATGTAGTTTTGTAGACGGTGGACCATTCGTGGCAGGGGTACCATGTAGTTTGTAGACGTTTGGACCATTCGTGGCAGGCGTATCATGTAGCATTGTAAACGTATGGACCATTCGTGGCAGGAGTATCATGTAGTTTTGTAGACGGTGGACCATTCGTGGCAGGGTTATCATGTAGTTTTGTAGAAGTGTGGACCATTCGTGGCAGGGGTATCATGTAGTTTTGTAGACGTGTGGACCATTCGTGGCAGGCGTATCATGTAGTCTTGTAGACGTGTGGACCATTCGTGGCAGGGGTATCATGTACTTTTGTATACGTGTGGATCATTCGAGTCTGGGGTATGTAGTTTTGTAGAAGTGTGGACCATTCGTGTCAGGGGTATCATGTACTTTTTGTAGACGTGTGGACCATTCGTGCAGGGGTATAATGTAGTTTTTGTAGACGTATGGACCATTCGTGGCAGGGGTATAATGTAGTTTTTGTAGTCGTGTGGACCATTCGTGGCAGGGGTACAATGTAGTTTTTGTAAACGTGTGGACGATTCATGGCAGGGTTATAATGTAGTTTTTGTAGTCGTGTGGACCATTCGTGGCAGGGGTACAATGTAGTTTTTGTAAACATGTGGAAGATTCGTGGCAGGGTTATAATGTAGTTTTGTAGAAGTGTGGACCATTCGTGTCAGGGGTATCATGTACTTTTTGTAGTCGTGTGGACCATTCGTGTATTTTTTTTCTAAACGTAATCTGTTTCTTTTCTATCTCTGACACTTTAAGTAGCTACTTATCATGCACCGCTTTAGCTTTACATGAACAAAATACAAATATTTTAAAACAAAATCTAGTAACTCAAACACTAAAGACACACACTCTCATTGAAACATTACTGCACATTGAAAATATGCTGGTCTCATTAAAATTTAAAATACACTGAAATGATAACTGACGAAACTTTTCTCCAATTTACAGGTGGTATTACAAATAATTGTCTAAATAATATTCTAAACATCAGTAATACTGTTGATGAAAATAATGAATTTCCAACAATACGCCGATCGTCATATTATGATTTTGAAAAATTTAATTTGTTAGTTCAAAACAAAAATAAACATTTCAGTATCCTAAGCTCAAATATACAGTCCATTAATGCAAAGTTTAGTGAGCTCGAGGCATTTGTAAATGACTTGTCTTGCTTAAATTTAAAATTTAGCATAATATGTCTCCAAGAGAGCTGGTTATCTGATAATGATGATTTATCACTAATTCAATTAAATGGATATGACTGTATATCCCAAGGAAAATGTTGCAGCACCAAAGGGGAATTATTAATATATATAGATAAACACTTTGATTATGAAGTAAAGATGAAATTAAATATGTATGAACAATGGGAGGAACAAATAATACAAGTAAATGGAGGAGGCTTATCGTAAACAGTCACTATAGGAAATATATACCGACCTCCAAGGCCTTTAACAAAAAACTATAACGAATTTATAAATGAATTTACAATGGTCATATCATCTATGCAACATCATCAAAACAACAACCTTATTCTTGCAGGGGACTACAATATAAATATGCTAAAAATAAACGAGCAACAACACTGTAGCACATTCTTTGACATGTTAACTTCATTTAATCTCTTCCCCCAAATTACTCTTCCTACAAGATTCACAACATGTACAGGTACACTTATTGATAATTGTTTTGTAACTTAAAGCATATTTTAAAAAGTACAGCAGGAATATTAATTAAAACATTTTCTGATCATCAACCATATTTTATGCTTATGAACACCACTCTAAAAGAGGAACATACTACAAAATTTATACGAGTTAATGTAAAAAATAAAGAGGCTTTGTTAAAAGTCAGAAATGATATAATCTCTTCTGAAATATATAACAAATTAGATACAAGTTCAAATGCTAATCCAAACCATAATTATAACATCATCAATTAAATAAATCAAGCTAAAAATAAATATATGACTAGCAAATTAGTGAAATTTAATAAATATAAACATAAAAAATCTACATGGATAACTCAAGGCTTGCTAACCTCAATACGATACAGAGACAAACTTTACAAACAATTAAAAATCACAAACCCTGAATCTACTGAATATGGCATATTATTGATTAATCTAAAAACATACAATAGTATTTTGAAAAGAAGTTTTCACAAAGCAAAGCAATCACATTTTGACAAATGTTTTAATCAATTTAAATTTGATATAAAAAACACTTGGAAAACTATAAATGAAATCCTGTCTAAACATAAAATTAATAAACGAAGACATTATTAATCTGGCATGTAACCGACAAGCGTCTTTGTATGCTAATATCGGTAATTTCCAGTGTATCATTGCAACATATCACATATTAAGGCATCACTGTAAGTCACATCTTTTGAATGTTGTCGCAGCATTTAATATTTCCACAAATCCATCTGGGTATTGCTACAAACTCAACAGCCATTTTCTTCATTTCACCTTTGACCTCAATTGTTCAATGTCTATAATCCTCACTTAATTTAAAATAGGCCCACTTTTGAAACCGTAAAGCGAATCTCTACCAAACCCTTTACAAGGATGTAAGAAAACAATGTGACAATTTTTCTGACTTATCACAAATTTGGTCAGCCGGGGTCACATATAGACGTATTAGTCCAAAGGACTTCAGGGCCACTTGGCCCATTTTTTAGGCGTATGGACCATTCGTGGCAGGGGTATAGTGTAGTTTTTGTAGACGTATGGACCATTCGTGGCAGGGGTATAATGTAGTTTTTGTAGACATGTGGACCATTCGTGGCAGGGGTATAGTGTAGTTTTTGTAGACATGTGGACCATTCATGGCAGGGGTATCATGTAGTTTTGTAGACGGTGGACCATTCGTGGCAGGGTTATCATGTAGTTTTGCAGATGTGTGGACCATTCGTGGCAGGGGTATCATGTAGTCTTGTAGACGTCTGGACCATTCGTGGCAGGGGTATCATGTAGTTTTGTATACATGTGGATCATTCGAGGCTGGGGTATGTAGTTTTGTAGAAGTGTGGACCATTCGTGGCAGAGGTATCATGTAGTTTTGTAGACATATGGACCATTCGTGGCAGGGGTATCATGAAGTTTTGTAGACGTGTGGACCATTCGTGGCAGGGGTATAATGTACTTTTTGTAGACGTGTGGACCATTCGTGGCAGGGGTATTATGTACTTTTTGTAGACGTGTTGACCATTGGTGGCAGGGGTATAATGTACTTTTTGTAGACGTGTTGACCATTTGTGGCAGGGTTATAATGTAGTTTTTGTAGACGTGCGGACCATTCGTGGCAGGGGCATCATGTAGTTTTGTAGACGTGTGGACCATTCCTGGCAGGGGTATTATGTAGTTTTTGTAGACGTGTGGACCATTCGTGGCAGGGGTATAATGTAGTATTTATAGACGTGTGGACGATTCGTGGCAGGGGTATAATGTAGTTTTTGTAAACGTGTGGACGATTCGTGGCAGGGTTATAATGTAGTTTTGTAGACGTGTGGACCATTCGTGGCAGGGGTATCATGTAGTTTTGTAGACGTGTGGACCATTCGTGGCAGGGGTATCATGTAGTTTTGTAGACGTGTGGACCATTCGTGGCAGGGGTATCATGTAGTTTTGTAGACGTGTGGACCATTCGTGGCAGGGTATCATGTAGTTTTGTAGACGTGTGGACCATTCGTGGCAGGGGTATCATGTAGTTTTGTAGACGTGTGGACCATTCGTGGCAGGGGTATCATGTAGTTTTGTAGACGTGTGGACCATTCGTGGCAGGGGTATAATGTAGTTTTGTATACGTTTGGACCATTCGAGGCTGGGGTCTGTAGTTTTGTAGATGTGTGGACCATTCGTGGCAGGGGTATCATGTAGTTTTGTAGACGTGTGGACCATTCGTGGCAGGGGTATCATGTAGTTTTGTAGATGTGTGGACCATTCGTGGCAGGGGTATCATGTAGTTTTGTAGACGTGTGGACCATTCGTGGCAAGGGTATCATGTAGTTTTGTAGATGTGTGGACCATTCGTGGCAGGGGTATCATGTAGTTTTGTAGACGTGTGGACCATTCGTGGCAAGGGTATCATGTAGTTTTGTAGACGTGTGGACCATTCGTGGCAGGAGTATCATGTAGTTTTGTAGACGTGTGGACCATTCGTGGCAGGGTTATAATGTACTTTTTGTAGACGTGTGGACCATTCGTGGCAGGGGTATAA
Organism: Paraescarpia echinospica; assembly: GCA_020002185.1. Classification (NCBI taxonomy): domain Eukaryota; kingdom Metazoa; phylum Annelida; class Polychaeta; order Sabellida; family Siboglinidae; genus Paraescarpia; species Paraescarpia echinospica. The sequence goes on along the minus strand of JAHLWY010001396.1, from coordinate 8,153 downwards.
TGTACTTTTTGTAGATGTGTGGACCATTTGTGGCAGGGGTATAATGTAGTTTTTGTAAACGTGTGGACCATTCGTGGCAGGGTTATAATGTAGATTTGTAGACGTGTGGACCATTCGTGGCAGGGGCAACATGTAGTTTTGTAGTCGTGTGGACCATTTGTGGCAGGGGTATAATGTAATTTTTGTAAACGTATGGACCATTCGTGGCCGGGTTATAATGTAGTTTTTGTAGACGTGTGGACCATTCGTGGCAGGGGCATCATGTAGTTTTGTAGACGGTGGACCATTCGTGGCAGGGGTATCATGTAGTTTGTAGACGTGTGGACCATTCGTGGCAGGCGTATCATGTAGCATTGTAAACGTATGGACCATTCGTGGCAGGAGTATCATGTAGTTTTGTAGACGGTGGACCATTCGTGGCAGGGTTATCATGTAGTTTTGTAGATGTGTGGACCATTCGTGGCAGGGGTATCATGTAGTTTTGTAGACGTGTGGACCATTCGTGGCAGGCGTATCATGTAGTCTTGTAGACGTGTGGACCATTCGTTGCAGGGGTATCATGTACTTTTGTATACGTGTGGATCATTCGAGTCTGGGGTATGTAGTTTTGTAGAAGTGTGGACCATTCGTGTCAGGGGTATCATGTACTTTTTGTAGACGTGTGGACCATTCGTGCAGGGGTATAATGTAGTTTTTGTAGACGTATGGACCATTCGTGGCAGGGGTATAATGTAGTTTTTGTAGTCGTGTGGACCATTCGTGGCAGGGGTACAATGTAGTTTTTGTAAACGTGTGGACGATTCATGGCAGGGTTATAATGTAGTTTTTGTAGTCGTGTGGACCATTCGTGGCAGGGGCATCATGTAGTTTTGTAGACGGTGGACCATTCGTGGCAGGGGTACCATGTAGTTTGTAGACGTTTGGACCATTCGTGGCAGGCGTATCATGTAGCATTGTAAACGTATGGACCATTCGTGGCAGGAGTATCATGTAGTTTTGTAGACGGTGGACCATTCGTGGCAGGGTTATCATGTAGTTTTGTAGAAGTGTGGACCATTCGTGGCAGGGGTATCATGTAGTTTTGTAGACGTGTGGACCATTCGTGGCAGGCGTATCATGTAGTCTTGTAGACGTGTGGACCATTCGTGGCAGGGGTATCATGTACTTTTGTATACGTGTGGATCATTCGAGTCTGGGGTATGTAGTTTTGTAGAAGTGTGGACCATTCGTGTCAGGGGTATCATGTACTTTTTGTAGACGTGTGGACCATTCGTGCAGGGGTATAATGTAGTTTTTGTAGACGTATGGACCATTCGTGGCAGGGGTATAATGTAGTTTTTGTAGTCGTGTGGACCATTCGTGGCAGGGGTACAATGTAGTTTTTGTAAACGTGTGGACGATTCATGGCAGGGTTATAATGTAGTTTTTGTAGTCGTGTGGACCATTCGTGGCAGGGGTACAATGTAGTTTTTGTAAACATGTGGAAGATTCGTGGCAGGGTTATAATGTAGTTTTGTAGAAGTGTGGACCATTCGTGTCAGGGGTATCATGTACTTTTTGTAGTCGTGTGGACCATTCGTGTATTTTTTTTCTAAACGTAATCTGTTTCTTTTCTATCTCTGACACTTTAAGTAGCTACTTATGATGCACCGCTTTAGCTTTACATGAACAAAATACAAATGTTATTAAACAAAATCTAGTAACTCAAACACTAAAGGCACACACTCTCATTGAAACATTACTGCACATTGAAAATATGCTGGTCTCATTAAAATTTAAAATACACTGAAATGATAACTGACGAAACTTTTCTCCAATTTACAGGTGGTATTACAAATAATTGTCTAAATAATATTCTAAACATCAGTAATACTGTTGATGAAAATAATGAATTTCCAACAATACGCCGATCGTCATATTATGATTTTGAAAAATTTAATTTGTTAGTTCAAAACAAAAATAAACATTTCAGTATCCTAAGCTCAAATATACAGTCCATTAATGCAAAGTTTAGTGAGCTCGAGGCATTTGTAAATGACTTGTCTTGCTTAAATTTAAAATTTAGCATAATATGTCTCCAAGAGAGCTGGTTATCTGATAATGATGATTTATCACTAATTCAATTAAATGGATATGACTGTATATCCCAAGGAAAATGTTGCAGCACCAAAGGGGAATTATTAATATATATAGATAAACACTTTGATTATGAAGTAAAGATGAAATTAAATATGTATGAACAATGGGAGGAACAAATAATACAAGTAAATGGAGGAGGCTTATCGTAAACAGTCACTATAGGAAATATATACCGACCTCCAAGGCCTTTAACAAAAAACTATAACGAATTTATAAATGAATTTACAATGGTCATATCATCTATGCAACATCATCAAAACAACAACCTTATTCTTGCAGGGGACTACAATATAAATATGCTAAAAATAAACGAGCAACAACACTGTAGCACATTCTTTGACATGTTAACTTCATTTAATCTCTTCCCCCAAATTACTCTTCCTACAAGGTTCACAACATGTACAGGTACACTTATTGATAATTGTTTTGTAACTTAAAGCATATTTTAAAAAGTACAGCAGGAATATTAATTAAAACATTTTCTGATCATCAACCATATTTTATGCTTATGAACACCACTCTAAAAGAGGAACATACTTCACAATTTATACGAGTTAATGTAAAAAATAAAGAGGCTTTGTTAAAAGTCAGAAATGATATAATCTCTTCTGAAATATATAACAAATTAGATACAAGTTCAAATGCTAATCCAAACCATAATTATAACATCATCAATTAAATAAATCAAGCTAAAAATAAATATATGACTAGCAAATTAGTGAAATTTAATAAATATAAACATAAAAAATCTACATGGATAACTCAAGGCTTGCTAACCTCAATACGATACAGAGACAAACTTTACAAACAATTAAAAATCACAAACCCTGAATCTACTGAATATGGCATATTATTGATTAATCTAAAAACATACAATAGTATTTTGAAAAGAAGTTTTCACAAAGCAAAGCAATCACATTTTGACAAATGTTTTAATCAATTTAAATTTGATATAAAAAACACTTGGAAAACTATAAATGAAATCCTGTCTAAACATAAAATTAATAAATCATTTCCAAAATATTTCAAAGAATCCGATTCAATTGTGGCAGACAAATTAGAAATTGCAAATAAATTCAATACATCATTTTACCAATATAGGTAGTAATCTGGCTAATGATATTAAATACAAAGGCATTCATGATCATTCATATTATCTAAATAAAATAGTAAACTGTAATTTTACATTTAAATATGTTGAAGAAGATACCATAAAGAGAACAATAATTAATTCTACCCAACAAAAGTAGCTGTTGATGTGATGGTCTCTCTACCAAACTGCTAAAAATACTTGAACCTGCATTAACCAAATCTTTAACTTTAATAACAAATCAAGTATTAACCACAGGAATATTCCCTGATAAACTAAAAATTGCTAAGGTAATTCCCATTTATAAAAAAGTGAGCCAGCAGTATTCACTAATTATAGACCCATATCTCTTCTACCAGCAATTATTTTTGACCAATTATCATCTTATTTAAAAGACTCTAAGCTTTTTTTTGACCATCAGTATGGATTCCGACCTAAACATTCAACTGAATACGCAGCACTAGAATTAATAGATAGAATAATAACCAAATTGGATAAGGATGAAATACCCATTAATATTTACCTAGATCTTTCCAAAGCCTTTGATACCATTGACCATTTAATTTTAATTGACAAATTGAAATATTATGGTATACATGGAACAAATCTGAACTTATTCAGCAGTTACCTAACAAATCGTAAACAATATACGGAAATTGACAATATAAAATCAAATATGTTATCAATAACAACAGGTGTACCACAAGGTTCAATCTTAGGACCCCTGTTATTCATCATATATATATCAATGATTTTGCACAAGCCAGTAAAATGTTTAATTTCATAATGTATGCTGATGATACAACTCTATCAAGTACATTAAACACTTTCAGCGATAACATACATAACGACAATTTAGAATCTTTAATAAATGAAGAACTTTCAAAAATAAATGAATGGCTCAAAATAAATAAATTATCGCTAAACATAGCAAAATCGAAATACATGACATTTCAAAAGGCAAAGAAAAATATACAGACACTTACTCTGAAGATAGACAATATAAATATTGAACAAGTCAAAGAATTATAGTACCACACATTAATTATTGCATAATGGTGTGGGGCTTTCAATCAAATAGAATAATAAAACTTAAAAAAAAAGCCCTGAGAATTATTACCTTAAGTAATTATACTTCCCACACAGAACCACTTCACAAAAAACTCAACTTGTTAAAAGTAGATGACATTCTTAAATTACAACAATTAAAACTTTACTATAAATATTTACATAATGACTTACCAGTTTATTTACAAAACTGGAGGATAATGTTTAACTATGAGGTACATAATCATTATACAAGAGTCAACAATAAAATATACACTTATAAAATTAAACATGAATTTGCTAAGAAATGTCTTAGGTATAATTTGCCACTTTTATTAAATACCATTCCTGATATTGTCAAAGAAAAGCTTAGTACACACAGTTTACAAGGATTTGCCAAGTATGTTAAACTTTATTTTTGACAAAACTATCAAGTAACATGCACCAGGCAAAATTGCTATATATGTATGCAAAAATAAGAACCGACAACCACCTGTCAACTTGTCAACAAAACAGTGCCTAAACGACAAATTCAATAATCATGTAAGCTTGATCACACTACACACATGCATACATATTATGTTTTTTCTTCTTCTTCTTTTTCTGGAAGAATTTGATTAGGTGATGTATTGATTCAGTTAAAGTTTTATTACAAAAGGTGGCTCCTCGATAGCGACTACCACAGTCTTAGAGGAGTCTCCTGACCCTACTTTTCGTTAGTTATCATACATTATACCATGTTTACCATACGGTTATATATTTGTGTTATTTAATTTTTACATGGATGTATTGTATGTATTATTTGAAATGTCTGGGACAAATAAAACAAATTCTTCTTCTTCTTCTTCTTCGTGCAGGGGTATAATGTAATTTTTGTAGACGTGTGGACCATTCGTGGCAGGGGTATAACGTAGTATTTGTAGTCGTGTCTACCATTCGTGGCAGGGGTACCATGTAGTTTTTGTAAACGTGTGGACGATTCGTGGCAGAGTTATAATGTAGTTTTGTAGACGTGTGGACCATTCGTGGCAGGGGTGTCATGTAGTTTTGTAGACGTGTGGACCATTCGTGGCAGGGGTGTCATGTAGTTTTGTAGACGTGTGGACCATTCGTGGCAGGGGTATAATGTAGTTTTTGTAAACGTGTGGACGATTCGTGGCAGAGTTATAATGTAGTTTTGTAGACGTGTGGACCATTCGTGGCAGGGGTGTCATGTAGTTTTGTAGACGTGTGGACCATTCGTGGCAGGGGTGTCATGTAGTTTTGTAGACGTGTGGACCATTCGTGGCAGGGGTGTCATGTAGTTTTGTAGACGTGTGGACCATTCGTGGCAGGGGTGTCATGTAGTTTTGTAGACGTGTGGACCATTCGTGGCAGGGGTGTCATGTAGTTTTGTAGACGTGTGGAGCATTCGTGGCAGGGGTGTCATGTAGTTTTGTAGACGTGTGGACCATTCGTGGCAGGGGTGTCATGTAGTTTTGTAGACGTGTGGAGCATTCGTGGCAGGGGTGTCATGTAGTTTTGTAGACGTGTGGACCATTCGTGGCAGGGGTGTCATGTAGTTTTGTAGACGTGTGGACCATTCGTGGCAAGGGTGTCATGTAGTTTTGTAGACGTGTGGACCATTCGTGGCAGGGGTGTCATGTAGTTTTGTAGACGTGTGGACCATTCGTGGCAAGGGTGTCATGTAGTTTTGTAGACGTGTGGACCATTCGTGGCAGGGGTGTCATGTAGTTTTGTAGACGTGTGGACCATTCGTGGCAAGGGTGTCATGTAGTTTTGTAGACGTGTGGACCATTCGTGGCAGGGGTGTCATGTAGTTTTGTAGACGTGTGGACCATTCGTGGCAGGGGTATCATGTAGTTTTGTAGACGTGTGGACCATTCGTGGCAGGGGTGTCATGTAGTTTTGTAGACGTGTGGAGCATTCGTGGCAGGGTTATAATGTAATTTTGTAGACGTGTGGACCATTCGTGGCAGGGGTATAATGTAGTTTTTGTAAATGTGTGGACGATTCGTGGCAGAGTTATAATGTAGTTTTGTAGACGTGTGGACCATTCGTGGCAGGGGTGTCATGTAGTTTTGTAGACGTGTGGACCATTCGTGGCAGGGTTATAATGTAATTTTGTAGACGTGTGGACCATTCGTGGCAGGGTTATAATGTAATTTTGTAGACGTGTGGACCATTCGTGGCAGGGGTGTCATGTAGTTTTGTAGACGTGTGGACCATTCGTGGCAGGGTTATAATGTAATTTTGTAGACGTGTGGACCATTCGTGGCAGGGTTATCATGTTGTTTTGTAGACGTGTGGACCATTCGTGGCAGGGGTATCATGTAGTTTTGTAGACGTGTGGACCATTCGTGGCAGGGGTATCATGTAGTTTTGTAGACGTGTGGACCATTCGTGGCAGGGGTGTCATGTAGTTTTGTAGACGTGTGGACCATTCGTAGCAGGCGTATCATGTAGTTTTGTAGACGTGTGGACCATTCGTGGCAGGGGTATCATGTAGTTTTGTAGACGTGTGGACCATTCGTGGCAGGGGTATCATGTAGTTTTGTAGACATGTGGACCATTCGTGGCAGGGGTATCATGTAGTTTTGTAGACGTGTGGACCATTCGTGGCAGGGGTATAATGTAGTTTTTGTAGACGTGTGGACCATTCGTGGCAGGGGTATAATGTAGTTTTTGTAGACGTGTGGACCATTCGTGGCAGGGGTATAATGTAGTTTTGTATACGTGTGGACCATTCGAGGCTGGGGTGTGTAGTTTTGTAGCAGTATGGACCATTCGTGGCAGTGGTATCATGTAGTTTTGTAGAGGTATGGACCATTCGTGGCAGGGGTATCATGTAGTTTTTGTAGACGTGTGGACCATTCGTGGCAGGGGTATAATGTAGTTTTGTATACGTGTGGACCATTCGAGGCTGGGGTGTGTAGTTTTGTAGCTGTATGGACCATTCGTGGCAGTGGTATCATGTAGTTTTGTAGCGGTATGGACCATTCGTGGCAGGGGTATCATGTAGTTTTTGTAGATGTGTGGACCATTCGTGGCAGGGGTATAATGTAGTTTTTGTAGACATGTGGACCATTTGTGGCAGGGGTATAATGTAGTTTTTGTAAACGCGGTGGAATTACCGCGGGCAGGGCTGGCATCGTAGTTTGCAGACGCGGTAGGATCCATTTGTGGCAGGGCTTATAATGTAGCTTTTGTAAACGCGGTGGACCATTCGTGGTAAGGGCTATACGTAGTTTTGTAGACGGTGGACCATCTGCGGCAGGGTAGCATGGTAGTTTTGCAGACGCAGGAATCGGTCTGGCAGGTGCCATGTAGTTCTTGTAGACGCAGGACCATCTGTGGTGCATCGCGTAGTTTTGTAGACGTGTGGACCATTCGTGGCAGGGGTGTCATGTAGTTTTGTAGACGTGTGGACCATTCGTGGCAGGGGTGTCATGTAGTTTTGTAGACATGTGGACCATTCGTGGCAGGGTTATAATGTAATTTTGTAGACGTGTGGAGCATTCGTGGCAGGGGTATCATGTAGTTTTGTAGACATGTGGACCATTCGTGGCAGGGTTATCATGTTGTTTTGTAGACGTGTGGACCATTCGTGGCAGGGTTATCATGTTGTTTTGTAGACGTGTGGACCATTCGTGGCAGGGTTATCATGTTGTTTTGTAGACGTGTGGACCATTCGTGGCAGGGGTATCATGTAGTTTTGTAGACGTGTGGACCATTCGTGGCAGGGGTATCATGTAGTTTTGTAGACGTGTGGACCATTCATAGCAGGCGTATCATGTAGTTTTGTAGACGTGTGGACCATTCGTGGCAGGGGTATCATGTAGTTTTGTAGACGTGTGGACCATTCGTGGCAGGGGTA
>JAHLWY010001395.1:0-16981 GCA_020002185.1 Paraescarpia echinospica | reverse complement strand
GGGACAAAACCAAGATGGCCGCCGTCCGTTGTAAGGTTGTGCAATAACTCGAGAACCAAAAGTAGTAGAACCATAAATGAGACCACTTTTAGGCGTTTTCGAGAATAACGAATTCATTTCCTGTGTTTTCTTAAATATATGGGTTAAGTGTCACTTCAGTCAAGGTAAAGGTCAAATGTGCTCATAAATGCACCAAAATCTATGTACAGTGCTGTATCTGCTAATGATTCGATTGATCTTACTGTGTGAACAGGGGTATATTTTGTATTATTATGTTCGAACCGATACTGAAAGGCGAAATGGATTTCATATAATGAAGGTCAAGGTGAAGATCAATGTCGTCATTTATTATAGAAACTTCTGATTATGTAAAAGTGGGAATGTAACCCAGTTCATAGTAATTATATTATTCTAGAAATAGCAATGATATGTCAGTTAGATACACAAATTCAAATATATTTTGTTTCAACTGTTATTGTGAACATTTAATTTTAAAATAGTTCAGAATCATTGCTTCAATGGGTCGAAACAAAACCTACAATGAATGTTCCTAAACAATAGCATCCATCATCCTATCCATTAGTAGAGGTTCAATGGTTAGCATCTTTGCCATCATTGTTTAGGCAGCCACCCTCGCTCTTGCACAATGCCGTGCAATGAAGGCCTGCCATGCAGTTCTTTCAATAGCCCTTGCACGTTTCGTGCAGCCACTATGTAGGAGGAGGGCACAAGCCATACTTGCATCGGCGAGAGTGGTCCAGAAAGGAAGCCATTGCTTGCTGCGCTTATCCTGTTACCATCCCTATTGACAAAACGCAGCGATTGCCTGGTAGCAAGCGGTTGACTGCTTCCAGATAAAAGAGGCTTGGAACAAGTACCTCTTGATATGCTCGAAGAGGGCGGCCTGGGTCGTTGATGACTGCCATTGGAGAAGATTTGATGCCTTGCATCGTTGACAGTTGCAGAACCACATGTCTTGCTGATGAGCACATCAAATCGCTCAATGCACTGCATGCGAACTGAGCGAAGGACTACGGATCTGCAGTCAGCGAGAACATCGTCTCTCTAAGGCTTGTGTACTGTTCCATGCAGTCCACTACAGAAAAGTTAACAATAATGTGTCATTAGTTGTTATGATATATTAGTGTAAGGGGGTGACAGGGTAGGGTTATTCCAGCAAGACTTCTCGGATCGAGGTGGAATGATCATTAGACATCTACCAGAAAGATAGTAATGAAATGTCTGCAATATGTGAATGTTATATGTTATGTATGTCTGTCTGTCTTCCTCTCCATCATTCTCCATCCCTCTCTCTTTGATCTGACTTCTCTTTATCGCATTGTTCTGATCAATTTAATCTTTGTTGATCGGCGGAATCGACTTCACCTGATGATTGGTATGTAATGCATTCTACAGTGTTTGATATTGATACACGTTCAACTTCAAAATTGGTTATTTGTTGTACGTTGTGCTGGTGGTGCAACACCACTAGACAAAATGGTGTGTTGAGTTTGCAGTGATGTCCTTCCCTACACGTAAATTAACATGGGGAGTCCAACACAAACAACTGCATTGTTAGCGGAATAGCAGAATGCACTCAGAAAATTACAATACTGTGCTGCAAATGCATATTGAAATCTATATAACATATTCTACATTGCAGAACAAAGATGAGCTGTACAGCGGACACATGTAAATGTTATCCGGTTGCCTTTCAGATAAACATGCAGTCTTCTTACTGTATGTCGCAGTGGATCCGAGTGCTGCTGAGACGTCGCAGTGTTTCTGTGAACCACATACAATTCTGGGTGTAATGCCAAGTTCTTCTGCTTTCAGCTTGTGCTGACATCTGTGATTACTGCACCATTGCTGATCAATGTACGACATGCTCGTACAGTTATATGTTTGATGGCACTACATGTTCAAGTAAGTGGATTACACTGTTGTGTGCAATACGCCGTCTGTATTATTCACGTCAAAGACAAGTGTAAATATTGCAGTCTGTGTGAGAGCAATAAACAGACAACAATGTTTACACTGTGAATCAGGCAGATGTGTCTAAAGATGATATTCTACTCCAATGGTTAAATCGTACCAGAATAATTTATTTTCATTTTTGGATACTTGTCTGACACTTTAAACATACCTGACCCTAGAAGTTCTTACAACATGACAACGAAAATATATAATTTATACTTGCCAACTTTTTTGTTGAAATCCGGGAGATTCCTCAGGGGTTCAGCATGCTTTCCATATATCTCGGATCTTGACATAGGAAGATTGGGGTGGGTGCTGTTGGAGATTTTTTGGTTCAGCACATCTTGGCACATCTCCCATGGTGTCGCGCTGTCTCGAAGACGGGGTGTTGTTGGAGATTTCTAGAGAAAATCCGGGTGATTTATCAGTATTCCGGACGACTCCCAGATTTCACGGGAGAGTTGACAGTTATAATAATTGATTAGCTTAGCTGTATCAATCCAAGCAACATGAGGGAAAACAAATCTTTGCCGCCCGACCTAATATCATGCTGTTAAATTACGGGAATGTTTATTTCTTATTGGTCTAAAGAAATTGTTTTTGACATCTTCACAGCACAGATCAATGCCTCCTAGTTGTCTTGAACATTCTTGTTCACTGGAATTTGTTTTCTTCTCCAATCATTTGCACCTAAATTTAATGCACATTTTGTACACAAAATTAATTTTGTGTCGTAATGTTGAACACTGAGAATGGACCCAACCCCAAATGTGCAACACTTGGATCCTGCCCCTTTTAAAATGCAGTTAATTTTGAGCTGAGCCCATCCCAAATTCCTGCATCCCACCCGCCTTGATAGATTGTAACAGGCCTATAGTCAGGGGGCTTAATCGTTATAATTGTTCACATCTTTCCACAATCACCATTTTTGGACCAGCGTTAGATATGGCCGTGACATTTCATTTTTCCATGGGAGCCAAGCTGAGCCCCCTATGTGACGGTCATATGGGACAAAACCAAGATGGCCGCTGTCCGGAGAAAGGTTGTGCAATAACTCGAGAACCAAAAGTAGTAGCACCATAAATGAGACCACTTTTAGGTGTTTTCGAGAATAACAAATTAATTTCCTGTGTTTTCATCTGGTAAGCGACATGCCGTATGTCATCTCTGCTCAGTCCAAATAAGACCTTCCATACGGAGGATGTACAAACACAATTTGTCTTCTTGTTCCTCAGAGAAGATGGTTCTAAACCCCCCTGCAAAACATTTTTTTAGCGCCGGTTATGATTTTGTTCTTATTCTTTATTCGATATCGCAGCGTTGACCAGGGCACATTGAATTGTTTCGCAATCTGGCGATATCCAACGCCCCCCCTTGTTCCACAGCTCAATAGCCAGTCGCATGTTTTCATCACTCCATGACTGTTTGTTGGTTTTCTTCCTATAACGTCTCACCATTGTGCACCTGAAGCAATCACGCCAGCTATTAGCCTAGATCAGTTGCAGTTTTATTTAACCTATAGGCTAATGATATGCAACGTGGCAAAATGTGAGGTCAACATGATACAGTTTAATGCAAATTGAAGCAGCGGATGATTTATGTGCGGTAATTATAAATAATCATCATGTAGTATCTAATATCGACGTTTCCAGTAATACTCGCACTTAGCAGTTGACGTATCTAAATGTATTACATTGTGTTACATATAACCGCCGACAAACAGGGCATGTCTGCACAGCGTGTGGGGTATATCTGCACAGGCGTGTGGGGTCATCCCCCAAGCATCCAATACGTGATCATTTCCGAATTGTTTGAAAATGCTTATGAAAGTAAGCTGTATTTCCACTATTACAACACCGTTAAAATGAAGTTTGGAATTATACATTTGTATGCACGCTTCACTGTTGATATAATACACATGACAGTATATGAGTATAATTACATAAGTTTTTTACGAAAACAACGTGTTATTTCATAACTATTTACTTACGGAACTTTAATTAAATAGAACATGCAAATGGTCGATTTGGGGGTTAGACGCTACTGTTTGACATGATTCCATTTCCAATAACCAGATGTTATGCGATGCGTCAATAATAGGGTGTGCGGACACGCCTCGAGGTGCGGACATGCCCCTACTTCCCCTACATATCATATGATGTAATTAACGAGTCGTGAATTAGATACTGTGTGAGTTGTATTAATTCAGAGATATAATTTACAGTGGTGAATCACTCATATAATTTATACTTTTTGCTTTCAGTCTCCACTTCAAAACCATCTTTGGTGTCAGAGCCGCCGTCACACGTCTCTGTCACGGCCTCCAGTCGTTGAGACACCTTAAAGCACTAGGGTAAATACAAGCTTTGGTGACAACAATGTCACACAACAGTTCAAAGATGTGACATTGTCAAGTAACTTATGTTGATGTGAGCGTCTGTTGTGGGCCGTAATACAGTTAATAAGAAAATGTTTCTTGTTAACAGGATGGCAGTGTTGCCTCACAGACGACACATTTGGGACGTGTGTCGGACAATCTGGGACGCGTGTCCCGGGTGGACACATTTCTGGTAAGAGACGTACACGTCTAGTTTTATTAAATGGTAGAATTTATACTTCTTTGTAGCATTCCTTTATCTTATGTTATGTAATTGACTACATTTTACCCCAACATAAATAACCCCGATATGATCACCCTGAAACTGACACTTTGTTGTGGCTGATCGAGTTTATTTCTCAGTTGTTTACTTTTTAACTTTTGTACAAAAATGTCCCGTCAAAACATCGCAAATTTGTGCGACTCGATAGGTCAAATCAGTTTATTGTCTTTGATGACATTTTATATGACTCGTTTTAGTTTTGATGTTTGCGTCGATCTCAAACAATTAACTTTTACAGCCGCCGAAATAAACAAAGTTTTGACGACAATCATAACTCAAAGGTTTGTTTACAATTTACAGATGTTGAGACAAGTTACGGCAAGTTGACATCGTCTGTAGAGGGTCATGTGACGGAGACGCTGAGGGCACGGAGGGGGTTAACCCTCATGTAAGTAAGCCCTTTTATATATGTGTGTTGACATTGACACGACACATGTGTCAGTTCATGTGTCACTAAACTAAACACACCTACGTGACAAACTTTGACAGGTGCACCGCTAATTTGTCGTCTTTTAGAAGATCACCAAAAGTGGATCTGTTTCGTGGTCAAGTTACAATTACAAAGCCCACGTTTCTTTACGAATCCACGCGTAATTGGTGGTAAATAATTACACCGGAAGTTGTAGTCGTGCCTTGTAATGAGTGTAATCTTAACTCTGGAGGACGAGTTAAGTTTGGTGACAGAGTATGGCTGGTAAGTAGATCAATTAACTTAGTCCTGGTCATTCACCCTTCTTTCCCCGGTTTACCCCGCTTTGTCAAAGAGAACCCGACCCTTGTTGCTCGGGGTTTATAACCTGCGATACACCGACGTCATATCAGGGCAGTGACTTTATGGGTGTGAAGGCCCCAGAAAGGGTTCGACTCCCGAAAACGCCGTTAAGTTATGTCGCAGTGTCGCCGGATGTGACAAATGTTCCTGTATTGTGTGTTTGTGTTTATTTAGACAGTCGTTAGTTAAGTTGTGGCGTTATAAACTGGGTAGCGTTGATGTTTACCCGTCGTGTTGTGTACAACGGATTGACCCAAGGTCAGACTGACTCATTGTAAACTAAGCCTTAAATGTATCACATTGTAGCAACAGTCGAAGTCAGCGCAGCTCAAACAAAGAAACATTATATCTAAATCGTCCACACTTTGTCAACAGCAACTGTCAAGAGACCAGAAAGTGTGTTTTATAAATCTCAAACAACATTGACTGGTCTTGTCAAATATTAATATTAGTTTACGTGGTAGAGACATATTAATATATGATATATTTAATCTAAATTATAGAAACATGTTTTTGTTATCAATATTTTATATGAAGGAGTCAACTTGGATTGTCTTCATATTCGCATGTGTGCACGAGTGATGCGTGCGTGCACACATTTATACATATTGCAGTCAATGATGGCAGAACTACTTGATGGGTTAACTACATAAATCAGTAAAGTGTTATCTTCTGTTGTTAGTCTGGTCAACACAACTGACCGTGACACTGCGGCGCCTGCTCGAGACTTTTACCTCTATTACGTTAAAACTTACGTCTAATCACACTTGCACTTGACCTTTCTGCTTATGCTTTTTTGTCATCAATATATATATCTTATGGAAGGTAATTTTGCCGTGTGTATTTTAGTTTATTTCTTATTGTTAGTATATTGTATTCCTTATTCTTAGCCTAGCAATTTGATTGCATACTTAGACAATACTATTATTATTAGATACTGTTGTGTTTGATGTATATACAGTGTAGTATGATTGACGATTGTCTGAATGTACAAAGCCAAACACAGTCGTAATCGACATATATTTAATTCTACATATTTATCATGGCAGTAAATTAGCTGTCTCTTAATGAATGCTCACGGGAAAGAAAGGTCAATTATTCATTTGTAGTTATTTTGTTTAGATGTTTAAGTTATCATTAGCACTAGATAAAAACGTGTTCTGTATATAAAAGTTTCATTCCGATATATGACTTTATTTGACATTATATTGTAGGCACTTCAACAAAACCTGCCAGCTGATTCCTGCATCGTGTACAGAAAGCCAGTCGGAGCAGAGCAACTTTTTTCACTGGCACCTGTGTAGTGGTTTGTTTTAACTTGTGTTTTGGTGGCTTATTTCTGGTCACTTATCTCATTCACTGTTGGATCGTGTTAGGCTGAACATTATCCATGTTGTTTTCTTTTTTGAAATTTGATCCAATTTATGCTAAATGTCATCGATTTGATGACAGCTGAGTTTCACTTGCTGTTTTCACATTGAAGGATGCATTAGGGGGGATGATTATGTTCTTAGGTTTAAGTTAGTCTGTGTTGAAAAAATCATTGCATAGAACGAAAGAGATTTTTTGTTGAACTGCCTATTTATTGTGTCTCGTATGTTATTGCTATGCTGTGTTATGTCTTCATGTGTCGTTCACGTTTACCATGTGAGGTTACTATCTATGGCAGATGTTGCTAATTTATGGTAAAAAAATACGCGTACATTTGTATAACCGGTTAAATTTTAACATAAAACGTCATTGCTTTGGAATGTTTAGAATAGTTTTTTTATATTTATAAAACAAATACTTTAATTGAGAAGTGATGTTAACAAGCTAGTCATTTCTCTATTAGCAGAACATGTCACAATCAATATTTGCGATGTTACAAGGAAAATGAGATGTTTTAGTACCGGGTATATATGGTAATAATTGTTTGTATTATTTAGCATTATATGTTCTCTATGTGTATGATGTATATGGTATCATTTCGTATCTGTAAACATCGTTATTTATTTGTATAATTACGTTGACCATACACCCATTGTCTCACTTGATTGCTCTACTGTGTGTACGTGATGGTACAACATGTGTACGAGTCACATTTGGTATTTGCTCAGCGGTGTACTGTGGTCCAGAATTCATTGAAGGTCAATGTCACCATTCCATTTAACAAGTGATCAATGTTATGGTAGTTTAATTAACTTAGACTATTTTTAAAGTATATGCAGTTAGTTGTACCATAATACGGTAACTTGAAGTGTACATACTTCAAAATCGTTCATGTATATTTGTTTTACTTTAAGCCCAGTCCAAGGCATGGTGTTTTGGTAGATACCACTCATTGGTCAGAATGTTTGTTGTGACGTCACACCACATTGTTATGCGTGTCTTTGCCACTGCGGTGAGTTAGGCAAATCTACATCAAACAGCGTGTGGGCCGCAGCGTTGTCTTTCATGGCCGCTAGTGGTAGATCGATGTCGTCATGTTAACGGCTAGCTCCTATACATAAGTGTGTTGTATGCACTACAGAAATTATGTTTGAATAAAATCTACCTGATAAGTCACGTTATAATGAACTGTTTATTATTGCGTCAATAGTATTATGTGTCTGTGACAATTAAATGCTTTATTTCAACAAATAAGTCGTAGTCTGCAAAATATGTGACCACAATGCAAAAGGTAAGTTCTTATTTAGCGCAGTATCCAGTCGTCAGGACTGCTCAAAGCGCTTTACACTTTACTCCCTGGCAGACCTGTTCAATCGAACACCATCTGAACTTCTTTGGGAAGCATTCAGCCACGCTGCAATTAATGCGCGAAGACTATTCGTACACAAATATCCACCACTGTCCATAGCCAGGTACTCATTCATACAGCTGAGTGAACTGAAGCAATGTAGAATAAACGAACTTGCCCAAGGTTCAACACCGCCGCACAGGATTCGAACCCGCGTTTTCTCAGTCGAGAGTTGCCCCCTCCCCTGGTTGAAATCACACGCAGCGCCCGTTATATATAATTTGTGTGGATCTACTGTATTTATTTATGTTCTATGTTCACAATGAAGATTCCCAATAGTACCATTTAATTAAGTGGAAGCAAGCCACACATAAGAGTTTCGGTTGTATAAAAAAGTAGACTAACCAATAAAAGGCTGTTTTTTCATTTCCCTGTGATGAGACCAGAAGTGAAAGTGGTCCATAAAATAACAGGAGACGGGCGGGGCCTGGGACGATCTTTTACTTTCTCACCTAACTATCAAAACGACTACATAGAACCGCCAAACTTCGTCCCATGCGTACACGCTTCCTTATAAAATATACACTTGCATCGATCAAAAACCGAACATTTGTCACTCGAAGATGGGTCACCGAAATTACGCAACGTGGCGCCACTTGATCGCCTCCCCACCATTTTCTCAACCTGGCCTCCGTGCCCACGTGACTGCTGTTGAACCTGAAGACGCGCAATGTCCATATCAGCATGCCGTCTTGTCAACACGCTCAAGCATATGAAGGATTTATTAAACAAGCACCGTCTGTGCGTTTGTCTCGAGAAAGACCACCCTCTGTTATGGCCATATCGATTGTTTCCACTCGTTAATTGCGTAGGGGAAGTGCACCGATATTGAACCCCCTAACTTCTGAGCCCTCTTTCTCCATTCCTGTACGTGATATCGAGGATTATCAAGGATCAGGCCACGAGTTACTACAAGCTCTGTGGTTCTTACATTTAAATATAAAGGAAACAAAACTATGACTACTACTCTTAAAATACGTTAGATCTGTTCTTACATTTAAAATTACAAGGAAGTCGTTCATGACTACTACTTAAATACACAAGTTAGATCTGTTCTTACATTTAAATATAAAGGAAACAAAACTATGACTACTACTTAAATACACAAGTTAGATCTGTTCTTAAATTTAAATATAAAGGAAACAAAACTATGACTACTACTTAAATACACAAGTTAGATCTGTTCTTACATTTAAATATAAAGGAAACAAACTATGATTACTACTTAAATACACAAGTTAGATCTGTTCTTACATTTAAATATAAAGGAAACAAAACTATGACTACTACTTAAATACACAAGTTAGATCTGTTCTTACATTTAAATATAAAGGAAACAAACTATGACTACTACTTAAATACACAAGTTAGATCTGTTCTTACATTTAAATATAAAGGAAACAAACTATGACTACTACTTAAATACACAAGTTAGATATGTTCTTACATTTAAATATAAAGGAAACAAACTATGACTACTACTTAAATACACAAGTTAGATATGTTCTTACATTTAAATATAAAGGAAACAAACTATGACTACTACTTAAATACACAAGTTAGATCTGTTCTTACATTTAAATATAAAGGAAACAAAACTATGACTACTACTTAAATACACAAGTTAGATATGTTCTTAAATTTAAATATAAAGGAAACAAAACTATGACTACTACTTCAATACACAAGTTAGATATGTTCTTACATTTAAATATAAAGGAAACAAAACTATGACTACTACTTAAATACACAAGTTAGATCTGTTCTTACATTTAAATATAAAGGAAACAAAACTATGACTACTACTTAAATACACAAGTTAGATATGTTCTTAAATTTAAATATAAAGGAAACAAAACTATGACTACTACTTAAATACACAAGTTAGATCTGTTCTTAAATTTAAATATAAAGGAAACAAAACTATGACTACTACTTAAATACACAAGTTAGTTAGATATGTTCTTAAATTTAAATATAAAGGAAACAAAACTATGACTACTACTTAAATACACAAGTTAGATCTGTTCTTACATTTAAATATAAAGGAAACAAAACTATGACTACTACTTAAATACACAAGTTAGATCTGTTCTTACATTTAAATATAAAGGAAACAAAACTATGACTACCACTTAAATACACAAGTTAGATCTGTTCTTACATTTAAATATAAAGGAAACAAAACTATGACTACTACTTAAATACACAAGTTAAATCTGTTCTTACATTTAAATATAAAGGAAACAAAACTATGACTACTACTTAAATACACAAGTTAGATCTGTTCTTACATTTAAATATAAAGGAAACAAAACTATGACTACTACTTAAATACACAAGTTAGATCTGTTCTTACATTTAAATATAAAGGAAACTAAACTATGACTACTACTTAAATACACAAGTTAGATCTGTTCTTAAATTTAAATATAAAGGAAACAAAACTATGACTACTACTTAAATACACAAGTTAGATATGTTCTTAAATTTAAATATAAAGGAAACAAAACTATGACTAATGCATTAAACACACAAGTTAGATATGTTCTACATTTTAAATATAAAGGAAACAAAAACTATGACTACTACTTAAATCATTAAATAATAAGTTAGGATCTGTTCTACATTTAAATATAAAGAACAAAACTAAGGACTACTACTTAAATAATAATGATAGATTCAATTTAAATTCTCTTAAATATAAATGTTCAAACTATGACTACTACTTAAATACAATAAGTTAGATGTTCTTAAATTTAAACATAAAGGAAACAAAACTATGACTACTACTTTCAGAACAATAATAAGTTAGATCTGTTCTTAAATTTAAATATAAAGGAAACAAAACTATGACTACTACTTAAATACACAAGTTAGATATGTTCTTACATTTAAATATAAAGGAAACAAAACTATGACTACTACTTAAATACACAAGTTAGATCTGTTCTTACATTTAAATATAAAGGAAACAAAACCATGACTACTACTTAAATACACAAGTTAGATCTGTTCTTACATTTAAATATAAAGGAAACAAACTATGACTACTACTTAAATACACAAGTTAGATCTGTTCTTACATTTAAATATAAAGGAAACAAACTATGACTACTACTTAAATACACAAGTTAGATATGTTCTTACATTTAAATATAAAGGAAACAAAACTATGACTACTACTCTTAAATACACAAGTTAGATATGCGTTCTTAAATTTAAGTAAAGGAAACAAAACTATGACTACTACTCAATACACACAAGATCTTTGGTTCTTACATTTAAATATAAAGGAAACAAAACTAAGGACTACTACTTTAAATACACAAGTTAGGATCTGTTTTAAATTTAAATATAAAGGAAACAAAACTATGACTAATACTTAAATATTACTGTTAGATATGTTCTTAAATTTAAATATAAAGGAAACAAAACTATGACTACTACTTAAATACACAAGTTAGATATGTTCTTAAATTTAAATATAAAGGAAACAAAACTATGACTACTACTTCAATACACAAGTTAGATCTGTTCTTACATTTAAATATAAAGGAAACAAAACTATGACTACTACTTAAATACACAAGTTAGATCTGTTCTTAAATTTAAATATAAAGGAAACAAAACTATGAATACTACTTAAATACACAAGTTAGATATGTTCTTAAATTTAAATATAAAGGAAACAAAACTATGACTACTACTTAAATACACAAGTTAGATCTGTTCTTACATTTAAATATAAAGGAAACAAAACTATGACTACTACTTAAATACACAAGTTAGATCTGTTCTTACATTTAAATATAAAGGAAACAAAACTATGACTACCACTTAAATACACAAGTTAGATCTGTTCTTACATTTAAATATAAAGGAAACAAAACTATGACTACTACTTAAATACACAAGTTAAATCTGTTCTTACATTTAAATATAAAGGAAACAAAACTATGACTACTACTTAAATACACAAGTTAGATCTGTTCTTACATTTAAATATAAAGGAAACAAAACTATGACTACTACTTAAATACACAAGTTAGATCTGTTCTTACATTTAAATATAAAGGAAACTAAACTATGACTACTACTTAAATACACAAGTTAGATCTGTTCTTAAATTTAAATATAAAGGAAACAAAACTATGACTACTACTTAAATACACAAGTTAGATATGTTCTTAAATTTAAATATAAAGGAAACAAAACTATGACTATTACTTAAATACACAAGTTAGATATGTTCTTAAATTTAAATATAAAGGAAACAAAACTATGACTACTACTTTACCATTACAAGTTAGATCTGTTCTTGCATTTAAATATAAAGGAAACAAACCATGACTACTTCACTTTAAATACACAAGTTAGATATGGTTCAAACTTAAATATAAAGGAAACAAACTATGACTACTACTCAATAATAATAAGTTAGATATAAGTTCTTACATTTAAATATATAAAGGAAACAAAACTATGACTACTACTTAAATACACAAGTTAGATCTTTGTTCTTACATTTAAATATATAAAGGAAACAAAACTATGACTACTACTTAAATACATTGTAAGTTAGATATGTTCTTAAATTTAAATATAAAGGAAACAAAACTATGACTACTACTTAAATACACAAGTTAGATCTGTTCTTACATTTAAATATAAAGGAAAAAAAACTATGACTACTACTTAAATACACAAGTTAGATCTGTTCTTACATTTAAATATAAAGGAAACAAAACTATGACTACTACTTAAATACACAAGTTAGATATGTTCTTAAATTTAAATATAAAGGAAACAAAACTATGACTACTACTTAAATACACAAGTTAGATCTGTTCTTACATTTAAATATAAAGGAAACAAAACTATGACTATTACTTAAATACACAAGTTAGATATGTTCTTAAATTTAAATATAAAGGAATCAAAACTATGACTACTACTTAAATACACAAGTTAGATCTGTTCTTACATTTAAATATAAAGGAAACAAAACTATGACTACTACTTAAATACACAAGTTAGATCTATTCTTACATTTAAATATAAAGGAAACAAAACTATGACTACTACTTAAATACACAAGTTAGATCTGTTCTTACATTTAAATATAAAGGAAACAAAACTATGACTTCTACTTAAATACACAAGTTAGATCTGTTCTTAAATTTAAATATAAAGGAAACAAAACTATGACTACTACTTAAATACACAAGTTAGATCTGTTCTTAAATTTAAATATAAAGGAAACAAAACTATGACTACTACTTAAATACACAAGTTAGATCTGTTCTTACATTTAAATATAAAGGAAACAAAACTATGACTACTACTTAAATACACAAGTTAGATCTGTTCTTACATTTAAATATAAAGGAAACAAAACTATGACTACTACTTAAATACACAAGTTAGATATGTTCTTAAATTGAAATATAAAGGAAACAAAACTATGACTACTACTTAAATACACAAGTTAGATCTGTTCTTACATTTAAATATAAAGGAAACAAAACTATGACTACTACTTAAATACACAAGTTAGATCTGTTCTTACATTTAAATATAAAGGAAACAAAACTATGACTACTAATTAAATACACAAGTTAGATCTGTTCTTACATTTAAATATAAAGGAAACAAACTATGACTACTACTTAAATACACAAGTTAGATCTGTTCTTACATTTAAATATAAAGGAAACAAAACTATGACTACTACTTAAATACACAAGTTAGATCTGTTCTTACATTTAAATATAAAGGAAACAAAACTATGACTAATACTTAAATACACAAGTTAGATATGTTCTTAAATTTAAATATAAAGGAAACAAAACTATGACTACTACTTAAATACACAAGTTAGATCTGTTCTTACATTTAAATATAAAGGAAACAAAACTATGACTACCACTTAAATACACAAGTTAGATCTGTTCTTACATTTAAATATAAAGGAAACAAAACTATGACTACTACTTAAATACACAAGTTAGATCTGTTCTTACATTTAAATATAAAGGAAACAAAACTATCACTACTACTTAAATACACAAGTTAGATCTGTTCTTACATTTAAATATAAAGGAAACAAAACTATGACTACTACTTAAATACACAAGTTAGATCTGTTCTTACATTTAAATATAAAGGAAACAAAATTATGACTACTACTTAAATACACAAGTTAGATATGTTCTTAAATTTAAATATAAAGGAAACAAAACTATGACTACTACTTAAATACACAAGTTAGATATGTTCTTAAATTTAAATATAAAGGAAACAAAACTATGACTACTACTTAAATACACAAGTTAGATATGTTCTTACATTTTAAATATAAAGGAAACAAAACTATGACTACTACTTAAATACACAAGTTAGATCTGTTCTAACATTTAAATATAAAGGAAACAAAACTATGACTACCACTTAAATACACAAGTTAGATCTGTTCTTACATTTAAATATAAAGGAAACAAAACTATGACTACTACTTAAATACACAAGTTAGATCTGTTCTTACATTTAAATATAAAGGAAACAAAACTATGACTACTACTTAAATACACAAGTTAGATCTGTTCTTACATTTAAATATAAAGGAAACAAACTATGACTACTACTTAAATACACAAGTTAGATCTGTTCTTACATTTAAATATAAAGGAAACAAAACTATGACTACTACTTAAATACACAAGTTAGATCTGTTCTTAAATTTAAATATAAAGGAAACAAAACTATGACTACTACTTAAATACACAAGTTAGATCTGTTCTTACATTTAAATATAAAGGAAACAAAACTATGACTACTACTTAAATACACAAGTTAGATATGTTCTTAAATTTAATTATAAAGGAAACAAAACTATGACTACTACTTAAATACACAAGTTAGATCTGTTCTTAAATTTAAATATAAAGGAAACAAAACTATGACTACTATTTAAATACACAAGTTAGATATGTTCTTAAATTTAAATATAAAGGAAACAAAACTATGACTACTACTTAAATACACAAGTTAGATCTGTTCTTAAATTTAAATATAAAGGAAACAAAACTATGACTACTACTTAAATACACAAGTTAGATCTGTTCTTACATTTAAATATAAAGGAAACAAACTATGACTACTACTTAGATACACAAGTTAGATCTGTTCTTACATTTAAATATAAAGGAAACAAACTATGACTACTACTTAAATACACAAGTTAGATCTGTTCTTACATTTAAATATAAAGGAAACAAAACTATGACTACTACTTAAATACACAAGTTAGATCTGTTCTTACATTTAAATATAAAGGAAACAAAACTATGACTACTACTTAAATACACAAGTTAGATATGTTCTTAAATTTAAATATAAAGGAAACAAAACTATGACTACTACTTCAATACACAAGTTAGATCTGTTCTGATTTAAATATGTATGAAACAAACTATGACTCAACACTTAAATACAATGTTAGATTCCGTTCTACATTTAAATATAAAGGAAACAAAAACTATGACTAATACTACTTAAATACACAAGTTAAAATTCACTCTTACATTTAAAATACAAGAAACAAACTATGACTACTACTTAAATACACAAGTTAGATCTGTTCTTACATTTAAATATAAGGAAACAAAACTATGACTACTACTAAAATGCCAGATCTGTTCTGGCTACTTCTTAAACATAAAGGAAACAAAAACTATGACTACTGCTACTTAAATACACAAGTTAGATTCAAGGTTCTAAATTTAAATATAAAACAAAACTATGACTACTACTTAAATACACAAGTTAGATCTGTTCTTACATTTAAATATAAAGGAAACAAAACTATGACTACCACTTAAATACACAAGTTAGATCTGTTCTTACATTTAAATATAAAGGAAACAAAACTATGACTACTACTTAAATACACAAGTTAAATCTGTTCTTACATTTAAATATAAAGGAAACAAAACTATGACTACTACTTAAATACACAAGTTAGATCTGTTCTTACATTTAAATATAAAGGAAACAAAACTATGACTACTACTTAAATAAACAAGTTAGATCTGTTCTTACATTTAAATATAAAGGAAACAAAACTATGACTACTACTTAAATACACAAGTTAGATCTGTTCTTAAATTTAAATATAAAGGAAACAAACTATGACTACTACTTAAATACACAAGTTAGATCTGTTCTTACATTTAAATATAAAGGAAACAAAACTATGACTACTACTTAAATACACAAGTTAGATCTGTTCTTACATTTAAATATAAATGAAACAAAACTATGACTACTACTTAAATACACAAGTTAGATCTGTTCTTAAATTTAAATATAAAGGAAACAAAACTATGACTACTACTTAAATACACAAGTTAGATCTGTTCTTAAATTTAAATATAAAGGAAACAAAACTATGACTACTACTTAAATACACAAGTTAGATCTGTTCTTACATTTAAATATAAAGGAAACAAACTATGATTACTACTTAAATACACAAGTTAGATCTGTTCTTACATTTAAATATAAAGGAAACAAAACTATGACTACTACTTAAATACACAAGTTAGATCTGTTCTTACATTTAAATATAAAGGAAACAAACTATGACTACTACTTAAATACACAAGTTAGATCTGTTCTTAAATTTAAATATAAAGGAAACAAACTATGACTACTACTTAAATACACAAGTTAGATCTGTTCTTACATTTAAATATAAAGGAAACAAACTATGACTACTACTTAAATACA